>CM060708.1:22720854-22788354 GCA_030686995.1 Artemisia argyi
AATTAGTTGTTTTCACAAAAGTTAGTTATATTTAGGTATAATATAGATTTGTAAAAGAAAAATCAAGAAAAACAAACATAAAAATAAGTGATAGTTTCTATTTAATCTAATTTAATTTTAATTTTCATTTTTAAATTTTTATTAAGTAATTGTGTTTTTTATATTTTTATTAATTTCATATTATATTAAAGTATTTTTAATAATTTTCTCAGATTTTTATTTTGTATTTTAGTATTAATTATAATTAATATTAGTTTTATTAATAATTAATCAATAATTAAGTTATAAATAGCATAATTAATTTTTATAAGGTAACACCTAGTTTTTATATTTTTTCTAGCTTTTATATGTTTTAAAACATTTTTTGAAATTTTCATATAATTTATACTATTCAATTACTAGTTTTATTAATTTAAATAGTTTAATTAGTTATTAATTAATAAATAGAATAATAATTAGTTAACTAGTTTAAAAATATATAAAATAAACTTTTTATAACTTTTTAGGATTCCTGTGATGGTTAATTAGATTTATAAAAATCTTCTTAATTATCTAAGTCTTTTTAGTATTTATAATAATTTAAATCATATAAATAGTTAAGTAATAATTAAATAGTTAATAATTAATAATAAATAGAATAATAGTGTGAAAAATATAATTTTATTTTTAAAATAAGTTTTATAATATTCTAGACTTTTACGAAGTTTAATTTTATTTTTCTAAGACTTGTTTTACATTTTTCTTATTTATTAGTAAATTATTAGATAATTAATAATAGTTATTAAATAATAATAATTAATTAAATATTAAGTAATTATAAAATAAATATTTTAAGTTTATTTAATTTGCATTTAGGCCCCTAAAGCATATAAATTAATACTTTAGTTAAATTCGTTTTTGTTTCGTACGTTTACGTAGATTTAAATTAAACGTACGCGTTTTTAGTTATTAAACGTTTTTAGATATCTAGGTTTTAAGTAATCGTTCCAATAGTTTATTTAAGTTATAAAACCATAGTTTAAATCACACACACACTTTATTTATATCCCTGTTCACATTCTCTCGATCACATATTCGTTTTTAATAAACCATCGCATACCTCGTTGGGACATTACGACCCGGGAAAACACTGTATTTCACGGAAGCATTTGCTTCAAACGTTTGACTTTTACGGTTGACCATTCACAAGTGGTTGACTAATAATCGTCTGACCGTTTGAGGCGAATCAAAATTTGGCGCCGCTGCCGGGGAGGTTGTGCGCTTATTCTAAACGATTTTATACACACTCATTTGTATATTTATCCATCCTTATTCATATTATTATCATATAAAACCAAAAACAGTTCCCGAAAACTTTTTAAAATCAGTTTTCAACGAAGACAAAAACCCAAAAATATTTTCCTTCTTATTAGTACTACAAAAATTTTCAAAAACACCAAAAATATTCACCTTTACACTCCTACCTATTTGATTCTTCATTTCTCACCCCCTAAAACCTTTGATTCTTTCTATGTCTTATTCTCACCCTCTTGTCTGTCAATGGTGTGGTAGTTCTTATAATGGTGGTAATTGCCCCAGTTGTGGCATGGTAGAGTCAGGAAACGGGTCTGTTTATAACCAGAATCCCTATTCCTACCCTGACATGACTGATTCATTCCACCAGCTTCCTTACCATGAGACTCAGCAGTTTAACTGTTGTGAGTATTGTGGTGGTTAACATTACAGTTCTGATTGTCAATCAGGAAACACGATTGTCTATGAACAGGTCCCTGATAACAATTATAACTTAAACACATACGACTCACAGCCACATCAGTTCAACTGTTGTGAGTATTGTAGAGGCCCTCACTACAGCTCTGATTGTCAAACTAGGAATCAGTCTGTCTATGAACAGGTTCCTTGTAACAATCATGAATTTGGTTTTAACCAGCCTTCACAGTACACAAACCCTCAACCACTTCCTCAGGACGAGTTAGCTAAAGCTGAATTGATAAAAATGATTTTGGCTCAAAATCAAGTCAACAAAACCATTCAAGATGGAATAAACAATCTTACGGATCTAATTCTTAAGAAACAAAAACCTCTTGTTAACTCAATACATCTTGAGGATATAAGTGACGAGGATGAACCAATTGAAGACAAAAACTCAAATGACCCTTCAGATATCTTAATAATGGGGGACAAGCACTTCAAAGTAACTCCTCTTAAGGAAATAAATGAACTTGTTCCAATCCCAAAGGTGTCTGAGGAACCTTTTGATTCAACTTCAGTTAAAGCTACTTCAGTAGAAATACAGGGAGATATGAATATAACTGAATCACCAGCAGTAGAACTAATGGAACTTGTAGACTCCATTACTGCTAGTCCTTCTCAACTCCCTAAGTCTGCTGTTATCACACCCGAGGTTCCCACTCACTCTCTGAGCATGGGGGACGAGCATCTTGACACAATTCCTGCAAAGGAATCTGACGAATTCATAAAGTCTAGTGTTGAGAACCTTGTCTCAATCCCAAGTGAGTCACAGGGAATTCTTGATCATCTGTGTGATATCCCTCCCCCTCTTGTCTTTCCAAATGATCATATTGAGATGTTCTCTGATTCTGATGAGAACTATTCTTTATCTTGTGGAGACATAAGTTATGTGGGGGAATTACCTTCTGAGCTTGTCAACTCAGAAGAAGAGAATGAGGAAGAAATAATCCAAGACGAAGCTCTTCGTCTTACATTATTAAATGCTAATCTTCTAATTTCTAGAATCGAGGCTTTTAATGAGAAGCCTATTTCATCTCCTATCCCTGTCAAGGATAGTGAGATTTTGATCAATGATTCTATTCCGGAATTGCAAACGTTCCATTTTGATCAAACGGAAGAGAAGATAAGTGGCATCACCACTTCTCATTCTTATAATTCTCTTCCCGTTTATGAATAATTTACTTTTGAGGAGTTCCCCAATGAACTCACTCAAATCAATCCCGAATACGAATCATTTACCTATGAGGAGTTCTCCGGTGAACTCGCTCATATCATATCTCCACCGGAGTATGATACTTTCTATTTTGATCTAGACATACCCATAATATGTCTTGATCAAACGAGCTTAAAAGAGGAGATTCATGAAACAATGAATTATCCTATTGAAGATGAGGAGTTAGTTATGATTTTCATCATGACTTTCTTTCTTTTCTTCATATATCCCGTGGCGTATCCTGTTCTTCACTCTTTCGGGAGTGAAGACATTATCTTTGACCCCGGCATTCTCATTTATAAATTATGAGCCGGGTACTTATCTCATCGGTGTGGAACTTTCACGTGCTTCAAATGTTTATCCACATATCTTGAATGAAAGTCCGATTGAGATTGTCTCTTCCACTTACTTCCCCATGGACAAATGAATTCGGGGTCGAGTCAAGCTAGCGACTCGGTAAATCAAAACAGTAGCATTTACTTAGGGTTTTCACCCTAAGTGTGGGGGAGATACTAACCCACATGATATATATATGTAAATATCTCTAAAAAAAAAAAAAAAAAAAAAAAAAAAAAAAAAAAAAATTGAAAATGTAAATATAGTGATAGCTTCTATTTAAGAAGTTTTATCTAAAAAAATAATTGTATGTATATACATCTTAAATAAAGGCTATAGAATATTTTCTTCTTACGTTCTAAGTGTTGGTTTAACACCCGGTACTTTGAATATTGAGGACAATATTCAGTTCTAAGTGTGGGGGGAGATTCGTTATTCTAACGAATTTAAACACATGTTCCATCAAGAACCCCCATTTTAGCCCAAATTTTAATTTTTTTTCTCACTTAGAACGCAATAAATGGTTATCAGTCCGCCATGTCTAACCCACATAAGGATTGGCTAATCCAGGAGCAAACGGTTCTTGGTAAAGATAACTCAAACCCGTATGGCTTGCAATTTGCCCAAAATTGTATGGTACCTCAACTCGCCATATCCTAAAAAGCGAATGAGTTGGCTAGCCCGCAAGATTATGGCTTGTGGTAAAGGCAGTGGAAAAACCATAATTGGTAATCAGCTCACCAAGATGTTCACTATTCCATCAAGAGTTGGCTAGTCCAGAAGCAAACGGCTTTTGGTAAAGACAAATCAAATCCGTTGACAGCTGGTGATTTGCTCAAAATCACACGGTTATCAGGTGTGCCACAGTTCTTACACCTGGCTACTCCAGAAGTGATGGCTTTTGGTAAAGAGTTTTTCAAATCCATTAAGTTTTTCTTAAAAGATTGCTAGGGACTAGCAATAGTTTAGTGTGGGGGATTGATGAGTGTCTAAATACTCATCATTTTATACCAATCTGAACTGCCAAAAGATACAAAAACACTCAAATATGCATCAAAATACTTAAAATATCTTAGAAGTGTGTTTTATATGTTTCAAATGCAAAATATGCAAAAACAGATGAAAAACGTACAAAGTTTGCATAATTGGCAGTTTCAGTCCCTCAAGTTTCAGAAATTGGCAAAACTAGTCCCTGGTTATTCTAAAAACTTGAAAAAGTCACCAAAGGTCCTTTTTAATCATAAAGTTACATATTTAGTCCTTTGGTGCAAGGTTTCATAAAATTACAAGTTTAGTCCCTCAACTTTGGAAATTGACATAAATGGTCCCTAGGATGTTAAAAACTTTGAGAAAAGCAATTTTGGTCCTTGTACTAATAATATTTTGCAGGAATGGTCCTTGGTGTGAAGTTTGGTAAAATTACATAAATAGTCCCTGAAGTTTCACAGTTTGGCAAAAATAGTCCCCGGTATTTAAAAAAATGAAAAACATCAAAAATACCCTTATACTATTCATCCTTGTCAAGTTTGGTCCCTGTGAGAACTTTGGTAAACTTACTAAACCAGCCCCTCAACTTTACCCAATTTCCAAAAATGGTCCTTTTGCTTAAAAAAACCAACCGGACCCTATTATTATTATTATCCAATCCAAACTAATACATTACCCAACCCACCCTTTTTGATCCAGCAAGCCCAAACATAACACCCGGCCCAAAAATATAATAATATACTCCCTCCGGTCAAACTGGGTCAAACCTACACCCAAACCGCCCTACTATTCACCATCTTCCACCTCACCCCCCATATGGCTCTGCAACTCTTCCACCTACACCCCCAGTCACTACCCACTCCCCTCCACCTCACACATACTCCCAAACCCTCATTAAACCCTTAAAACCCGCGTACGTAACCCACAACTGACCTAAGACTTTTTCGCGCCAAAAAGCATTTTAAACGGCCAAGATTACTCAGACCTTATCAACGGTCAAGATGTGGTGGGAATTAGTCCAGTGGGTCCCACAAAGCCTTAGAAGTCGTTATAAAGAAGCAAGGAAGCTGTGGTGAAGATTATTAGTTTAGGTTTAGTTTAATTAAATCGTAGGTAATGTATTTTCTAATTCAGTTGTAATTTTCATTCTAAATCACTTGAACTCAGTTTAACTCATGTAATTTAAACTATCTTTGTTATTAATTTCAAGTTTTCTTGTTTAAATCCATATTTAGCAATTTTTGTGATTTTGACAAAATCATTTAAACTGTTAAGTGTTGTTTCATTGTTCCTTTAAAGCTCATTTTATCTCATTTTGAAGTTGTCTTAAGTTTCTCAAAGCTCTGAAATAAGTTAGGCTTATATATTTAATAATCTCAAAAATATATAAAAATAATAGGTAAAATAAAAATAAAATAAAAATTACTTGTTATGATCAAGAAGCTGGAGCAAAATAGCTTATTGAGGATTCTGGGTTAGAGGTTTCATGGGAAATCTATAAGTGGTTCTTGGTTGTGGTTCTTTGTTTTCTCAGCTTGAACTATTTTGTAAGTCTCATTTTCAATCTTTTTCCTTTTACTATATAATTACTTATTAGCTGTTATATTTGGATTTCTATGTTTATTTAGTGATCTTTAATCATAATAAGTATTCAAGTTTCAGTTTTAGAGTCTAAATATCACTTAACCTTTGGAAATCTCATCATCACAGTTAATAAAGGGGTGTTTGGATTATTTGCTTAAGCCATGTTCAGGGCTGTTAATGTTGTTGTTTGTTATTGTATGGTGTTAGTTTAGGTTTAGATAGGTTTACAAAGTCATAAAATTAGGTAGGTTTAGTTGTCAAAAGTCAAAATCACTTTCAAACATCATAAGCAGTTAACTGTTTGGGATTGACACTCCCAAATCAGCCATAAATGCTTATCAGTTGTTATAATAGCTTAATTAAGTCTTATTATAACTTATTACTTCATATTCAGTCACTAGATTAAGCTAGAAGTTCATAAAAGTCAACATACCAAGTTTCATCAAAAAGTCAATTTTACACTTCTCAGATTTTTCCAAAACTTGGGAGATTTGTTTAGAATTTAGGAATAGGATCTAGGACTTGAAACTTGTTGTAGTAATACTTTACCAGCTCATCTTTTGAATCCCACATAGCTTATAATTTTAGGAATTTTCCTCTGGGCCCCACTCACCCTCAAAATCACTTGCAGGGAAGACCCCTTCCCCTGCACCAGATACTCTGTCCATCACCACCACTTTGGTGGTGATTTGTGACCACCACAGTGGGCCCCAGACCTCAAATCTTGTTCCATTGAACCCCCTCCTAGTAGATTCTTAGTTTTGACCTTTTGTTTGACCTGTGCATCAGTGGACCCTACCTAGAATAAGCCCTCAACTTTGTCCCTATTCTGTGTTGCTTTTGGTTTTTGGAATAGTTTATTTTTGCTTATCAGCTTATCTACTGAGCTTATTTGTCAATTTCTAGCATATACAAGTCCAAAACACTTATTAGAACCAGAATTAACCAAGGTGGGTCCCACATAAGCTCATTTGAGCTTATTTGCCTTATCAGTCAACAAAAGTCAACTGTGGTAGCATTAAGCTTCCACAGTGCTTATTATTAGCTTATAAATTAGTTGTTTTCACAAATGTTAGTTATATTTAGGTATAATATAGATTTGTAAAAGAAAAATCAAGAAAAATCAAGAAAAACAAACATAAAAATAAGTAATAGTTTCTATTTAATCTAATTTAATTTTCATTTTCATTTTTAAATTTTTATTAAGTAAGTTGTGTTTTTTATATTTTTATTAATTTCCTATTATATTAAAGTATTTTTAATAATTTTCTCAGATTTTTATTTTGTCTTTTAGTATTAATTACAATTAATATTAGTTTTATTAATAATTAATCAATAATTAAATTATAAATATCATAATTAATTTTTTTTAAGGTAACACCTAGTTTTTATATTTTTTCTAGCTTTTATATGTTGTAAAACATTTTTAGAAATTTTCTTATAATTTATACTATTCAATTACTAGTTTTATTAATTTAAATAGTTTAATTAGTTATTAATTAATAAATAGAATAATAATTAGTTAACTAGTTTAAATATATATAAAATAAACTTTTTATAATTTTTTAGGATTCCTGTGATGGTTAATTAGATTTATAAAAATATTCTTAATTATCTAAGTCTTTTTAGTATTTATAATAATTTAAATCATATAAATAGTTAAGTAATAATTAAATAGTTAATAATTAATAATAAATAGAATAATAGTGTGAAAAATATAATTTTTTTTTAAAATAAGTTTTATAATATTTTAGACTTTTACAAAGTTTAATTTTATTTTTCTAAGACTTGTTTTACATTTTTCTTATTTATTAGTAAATTATTAGATAATTAATAATAGTTATTAAATAATAATAATTAATTAAATATTAAGTAATTATAAAATAAATATTTTAAGTTTATTTAATTTGCATTTAAGCCCCTAAGGTATATAAATTAATACTTTAGTTAAATTCGTTTTTGTTTCGTACGTTTACGCAGATTTAAATTAAACGTATGCGTTTTTAGTTATTAAACGTTTTTAGATATCTAGGTTTTAAGTAATCGTTCCAATAGTTTATTTAAGTTATAAAACCCTAGTTTAAATCACACACACACTTTATTTATATCCCTGTTCACATTCACTCGATCACATATTCGTTTTTAATAAACCATCGCACACCTCGTTGGGACATTACGACCCGGGAAAACACTGTATTTCACGGAAGCATTTGCTTCAAATGTTTGACTTTTACGGTTGACCATTCACAAGTGGTTGACTAATAATCGTCTGACCGTTTGAGGCGAATCAACGGCTAAACAAAAGAAAAAAAGCAAGCAAACAATCATTGCGTCTGCTTGCAAAAGATGAAAAGGAGTATGGTCGGACTAATTGATTTAAATGTACTACTCGGTAAAAAAAGACTTCCAATCATTGCGTCTGTGGCATTTGATGATAATGGGCGGGCATGCTTTGTAATTTATATTTTAATTTAGTTATGTACGGATGTCAGTGATGTTTTACAATTATAAGTTATGTAAGAAAAAAGACTGCCCTAGAGCCGTTTCCAGATGTTGGAGGTGTCTATGTGATATAATAAAATGCATGTCATGCATAGAGCAATCACAGTTTGATAGACACTTAGATTAAAAATAGGGTCATTTTTAGTAAGCTAATGCCAACAAACAATAGGCCTACGCACCATATTCTAACAGTTGTAAATGTAAATGATCCATAAGTACTTCCATGGTGTGACATAATGCGCCTACAGCAGTCAAAATTTGATGAAGAAACATATGGAATTCACTAAGACCAAACTCCAACATGACGGGTGGTACGTAGGAATTGCACTAGGCTTTACCTCTCAAGGGATCTTGAGAAGCTTACAACCCCCACCAGGCAGTGTACCTGATCGATGTAGTATAGTATAATGACAAGTACCGGGGGATTGATCATTCAGCTAGGAATAGTGTCGCTAGGATTAGAAAACCTAAATACTAGATCTAGAGATGAGGGATGATTCTTTTTGTATTTTTATATTTTTATGAAAGCAAATTAAAATCTCGGGTTTTGAAGGATTTGGGCGGAATTAGTTGCTAGTCAACTAACCCAATACTAAAGATGCAATCAAAATAAAATACTAAAAATGAAAATAAACTATATTAAACTAAAGTTGTGAGCAATATGTGGGAAAAATGTGTTTACTTAGATTTCACTACTCCCTAGATATCTTTTACACGTTAATTACTTGTTATAGTTGCGTGGATGACGGATTGTATTCCTTAATACCATTCATGGGGTGGCGTACTTACTTCCCCAATCCTATGAGTGCCTACTTCACTCCTATGTCGAGCCTGCAAGAAGCTCCTAACATGGGATCATTAGAATTTACTCATGCATTAAATACAACCAATAAAACCTAGTACACATCGGTTCATGTTTCCTAAGACGTTCAAGCATGTTACACAATGGAGATCTGCCAGTTTTCT
Source organism: Artemisia argyi (assembly GCA_030686995.1). Lineage (NCBI taxonomy): Eukaryota > Viridiplantae > Streptophyta > Magnoliopsida > Asterales > Asteraceae > Artemisia > Artemisia argyi. Next base: position 22,730,195 of record CM060708.1, read on the forward strand.
TAAGCCTAACATTGAAATCATTCATCCAATACAACCATAAACAAGTAATCAACACATAATCAACATCTAGGTTTCATTAGATCTAAGCAAACACAAGATAAATCTAGCCTAGCATGTTGAAATCAAGACAAGCACAAGATATAGACAACCAACACATAGACATATTGATTGAATTAAGAGAAGACTTATCTCAATAGCACATGTAAGGATTCAAGGGTTGAAAACCCTTGAAAAACTGTAAAATTCGTACAAGGTTCGGCCTTGGGTTTCTCCACACAAGTTCCTCTTTTAATGAATGAAAATTAGAAAACTATATATAGATATTAGGAGGTGACTGCGTCAAGAACAAAGGTGTGACGCCGTCATCTCGCCGCCCAATAAATCCTCGGACTGCCTTGATCTACATCTGACGCCGTCATGTAGTCCTCTTTTGCAGGCCGTCACACATTTAACTCTTGACGCTCTACTTGTGACGCCTTCATGTTTGTACTAGGTCGTCATGGTTTTTACTCTTGATGCCGTCAGGAATGTCTTCTTGACGCCGTCATACACTGTTCTCAGAATGGAAAATTAAGTATTTGGCATTTTCTTCACTTTTATGCTCCAAAAACGTCCGAATTGCTTCATTTTCCATATTTCACTCCCAAAGTACCTAAAATCACAAAAGGAACGATTTAGGGTACCTAAAATCACCTAAAATCACCTCACAAATAGTGTTTAGATACTCACCTCTCGGGTGTAATAAAGTATAAATTACAATATGGAAATGGAAGATATCTCTCACTACCTGTCATAGCAAAATAGATTACCATAGGCTTGGGAAAGGATCAAACCTCCACCACATGGTGTAAGCACCTAGGATAAACGATCAAAGAGGTCTTTTAAAGGGTTGTAATGTTAGGTGTAGGGATATGAAATACACGGTTTTGTTGGATATAGGCAGTCTTTACTGGTGGCGAGTTAACAATCTTGGTTAATTACATGTACAATGTGGCGTTGCTAAGCCAAGACTAGACTCGACTTAAGCTAATAAATGAAAAATAACAAAAACATAAAATGAACATAGAATGAAAAGGGATGGTAGTCCGTATGTTTTTTTTTTTCTCTTTTTCTTTTTCTATATTTTTTTTTCTTTTTCTTGATTTTTCGATTTTTTTTTTTTTTTTTTTTTTGCATACACTCTTACCCTACCATCCAAAATAATACATCATAGGGAATGGAAATTCCCCTTACACTTGAATTTTTACATACTTTACAATAAACTAGTCTAATGACTCGAATCAAGATAATCAAAACACTTGGAGTACTTTTAAGATTAACGTACATATGGGGTAATATATGATGTTCTTCCCCATTACTCCATAAAATAAGTACTTTACCCATGAGTCCCGATCGTCCCAAAACAATATGTACAAGGATATGACTCGATTTAGCAACCATGTAATCAATTAGAAAGTTAACTTAGGGTTTAACAAATAACAATAATGCACTAAAGATGAGTGCATACACGGAATGTTAAGGCGATTTGGGTGTACATTTAAGTGGGGTGTAACAAATTCTTCCTTTAAGTAAGATGCTTAAAGTTAGAAACGAAAAGATAGGCTCGGAGGGTTGTACTAGAGGTTTCGTGTACTAAAAATGAGTACAACGCTAAGGTGTGGGAAAAATTAGTTGACTTAACTAGCCAAGTAATATGACTTAAATAGTCAAGTAATTATGATAAGGGTTTAACACAAGGGTGATCCTAATGCCTCTTATCATGTAGTAAATCCTACCACACGAATGTAGTCTCACTAGCGGTCTCGGAATGCATCACTAACGCAAGTTCTAGAATCTAAATGCTACCGGTACACTCATAAGCACTAATAGTAAATGTTTTTCCTATCAAATCTAAAGGCGAGCCTCACATATTTGGGTGGAAAATTTTTCTAAATGGTACGGTTTTGTGCTACTCATACAATCTCCTATCCATGAGACGCTTGCTATGGCTAAAGTTTCACTCCTAAATGTTGTAAAAAAATTTAAATTTGGCGCTAAAATTGCACTAACAAGTATTTCTCATAGTTTTATTACACATCTACTATTAAACAAACAAACTCAAGCGAAAGTGTATCTGTAAGGTATCATCATTTTACCCTCCCCGTACACTTAGGATGAACATTGTCCCCAATGTTCAAGTAAAGAATGTAAAAGTGAAATAAGTAAAAAGAATAAAATCAAATACTCCCCTGATTCGCTCGGTATGGATAATAAGGTGGCCAGGTTAGATCTTCCTCCAAGAAAATGAACAATCAAAGCTTCCCTTCTAGAATAATAATCATCTTCTTGTCATACATAACCTGTAAATCCTGAGAAAACAGACAAGGCAACCTCGCATAAAATCGGCGGCAATCTACATAAGTTACTAAATCCTAGAAAACAAAATAAGATATAATGCTTCTGGAATGAAGTTTGCAGATTTCCTGGAGATTATAAAACTTAATAATTCACCAAAAACTTTAAAACTCCGTTAGAAAAACAAAACTGGTAAAATTTCCAGATTTTTACACGTGACGCCTTCAAGAGTAAACTCATGACGCCGTCAGAAGTGACCTGCAGAAATTCTTATGTTAAGTTTCCGAAAAATTTCTGGAAAAACTTGGTCCTACTTCCTGGAAAATCCTGCAAAACTTCATTATAACTCGATACAAGCATTTGACTCTAACAAATACGAATATACATGTTCACTTAATATTGTGGAGAATCATGATCGGTTTGTTTCTTAAAAACATATTTGGGGTTTCCCCTCACACTTATCTTTTGCAAAAATACCTTTGGGTGAAGTTAAGACTAGGCCAAAACAACAAAGTAAAGTATTTCCACTATTTAGTTTAGAAACATGATCTACCAACAATAAAAATAAAGCATGCATACAGAAGCAAATAACAAACAAACAAAATAAAATCACACAAAATCATGGGTTGCCTCCCAAGAAGCGCTTTTCTTTATTTACGAGTCTTGTAGCTAGACTCAAGGTCATGGGTTACTACGTGATATGGGTGAGTTCCTCATTTAGGATATCTTTGGGATCAAACTTAGGTTTCAACTTCCTATCGGTTTTCTTAGTACGGTATGACCTTTCAAACTTTTCTCCATCCGGATCATACAAAGTCATCTTCATATGCCATGATCCGTCACCTTCTTTAGGTGGCTTGTCCCACCTCCATTTACACTTGTCTCCCTCTCTTTTCCACTTATTCATCTCTATATTAATAGGCATTACGCTCAAGAACTCAATCATCTTCCTAAAGACTAAGGGGTCCTCAAAAGGATCTAGCTCTTCATCTCTAGCTATGAGTTGTTCCACCGAATGTGTCTTTTCAATGAAATCCTTTTCTAGACAGAATGGGCGTTGAGGTCCTATAAAGTTCCTTTCTATCCAAGGTCCATATCTAGACGGTCTCCTATTAATCTCTACCCAATGTGGTGTCAGTTCATCATCACAATCATAACTATGCTTCTTAACATCGTATACCGACCAAGTATCGCCTTCACCTACTGCTATCTTAGACTCCTTACAATCTATCATGGCGCTAGCGGTTGCTAAAAATCCTCTTCCTACCAACAATGGGCATGTAGTGTCACTAACCATGTCTAGGACGTGAAAATCCGCTAAGATAGTTAACTTTCCTACGTGAACAACTACATCCTTAATCATTCCAACCGGGTGGGCAATACTTCCATCTGCTAGACCTATCAATACCTCTGTTTCCTCCAACTTTCCTAGCTTAAGAGTGGTGAAAAGGGAAAAGGGAATCAAGTTGAGGCTTGACCCTAAATCGGCTAGTGTGTCGAAAGCTTCGGATCTTCCTATCTTACAAGGCAAAACAAATATACCCGGATCATCAAGCTTTTTAGGCAACTTGTTTTGAATGAAGGCGGTCCCATTTTTACCTAGTTTAAACTTCTCATACTTTTCTAGGAGGGCACTATAGTAGGGAGCACGGGCTAAGACATCAATAACGGGGCGTTCAAGGTGAAGTTCCTTGAATTCATCATCAAGGTCTTGCGTAGGAGGTGTTTCAACTATACTTTTGACCGGTTTTATATCGGGTGTTTTACTTGATTGGTCCTTTTGAAGAATTTGGTTTTGTTTGAAACACGTGCTCGTCGATTTAACCGAGTAGTATTGTGGACACGAAGTGGGTGACGAAACTGATGATATGGAATTAACGTTTAGTTTCGGATTCTTGACCGTGTCGCTTGGGAGTGCTCCCATTTCTCGGTCATTGAGAACTTTCAACAATGCGTCAATTTTGGTGGTCATCTCGCTTTGCTTTTGTTTGAAATCGGCTTCAAACTTAGATATGCGAGCTTCTTGAGATGCCATGAACTTAGACATCAATCCTTCAAGATTGTTGGTACTGCCATAGTTGTTAGAAGGATTGTTGTTGAAAGTACGGTTGGAGGGTGGACCGTTTGGTTGGTAACGATTAGGCAGATTGGAAGAATTGGCTTGATTTTGTTTCCACCTAAGGTTTGGGTGATTTTTCCAAGAGGGGTTGTAGGAATCACCGTAAGGGTTTGGCTCGGGTTTGAAAGTGTACCACTTATCTCCCGCTTCGTCTGTACGGGAGGATGCGTAGTCCGCAAAAGCTGTTCCGGGGAGTTCCACACAATCACGAGTATCATGGGGACCACTACATAATTAGCATGAATAAGTGATTTTGTTCACTTGGCTTGAAGGCTTAGGAGCTTCGTAAGATTTCATGAGAAACTTGACTTGGTCCTCAAGTTCCATGATCCTACGGTCGGGAGTGCTAGAGTTATTCGAAGGCAAAGATATTGCCTTGACCATTTTGTTCAAGTCACGGGGATCATTCCAACTTTCGTTGTCATAGAGAGCAAGATCTTCTATGAGTTCCCATGATTGTTCCGCACTTAGATCACGTAGCTTACCACCGGCCAATTGGTCAATGGCTCGCCTCGTGGAGAGATCGATATGGTCATAAAAGATTTGGACTTGGAGCCAAAGATCTATGCCATGATGAGGGACTTTTTGGAGTAAGTCCTTGAAACGAGTCCATGCTTCATAGAGAGTTTCATTTTGACGTTGTTGGAACATCAAGATGTCATTTCTAAGCTTAGTAGTTCTCCCCGGTGGGAAAAATTGAGCAAGGAAACGAGTGGTGAGATCATCCCATGTGGTGATGAATCCCACGGGTAAACGCTCAAGCCATTGACTAGCTTGATCACGTAGAGAGAATTGGAATAAGCGTAATCGGGTTGTCTCTCTAGTTGCAACATCTAAGTCTATGGAATCTACGATTTTTAGGAAGTCCTTGAGATGTTGATTTGGATCTTCAGAACGAAGTCCATGGAATGCACATCCGCTTTGCACCAACCAGATGGTGTCGGATCGCAAGGGGGTTACATTGGCTCCGGTGAGCTCAATGGTGTTTCGATAGCCTTGGTGGCTAGGTCGGGAATACTCTCCTAAGGTTCGGGGCCTAAGAGGTTCTAGTGGTGGGTTTTGTTGTGGTGGGATGACGGGTTCAAAGATGTTCCCATCGTCCATGTGTCGGGTGGTGAAAAGTTACGAACAAAAACACAAAGAAATAAGATAGACTAAAGAGAACCTAAAAATAAAAATAAAATCTTACTAGAAAGGAATCTAGCAAGTAGACCTAATAAAAAGAGATTCTAACCTAGACAATAACCATTCCCCGGGCTGCGGCGCCAAAAACTTGGTACGTAGGAATTGCACCAGGCTTTACCTCTCAAGGGATCTTGAGAAGCTTACAACCCCCACCAGGCAGTGTACCTGATCGATGTAGTATAGTATAATGACAAGTACCGGGGGATTGATCGTTCAGCTAGGAATAGTGTCGCTAGGATTAGAAAACCTAAATACTAGATCTAGAGATGAGGGATGATTCTTTTTGTATTTTTATATTTTTATGAAAGCAAATTAAAATCTCGGGTTTTGAAGGATTTGGGCGGAATTAGTTGCTAGTCAACTAACTCAATACTAAAGATGCAATCAAAATAAAATACTAAAAATGAAAATAAACTATATTAAACTAAAGTTGTGAGCAATATGTGGGAAAAATGTGTTTACTTAGATTTCACTACTCCCTAGATATCTTTTAAATGTTAATTACTTGTTATAGTTGCGTGGATGACGGATTGTATTCCTTAATACCATTCATGGGGTGGCGTACTTACTTCCCCAATCCTATGAGTGCCTACTTCACTCCTATGTCGAGCCTGCAAGAAGCTCCTAACATGGGATAATTAGAATTTACTCATGCATTAAATACAACCAATAAAACCTAGTACACATCGGTTCATGTTTCCTAAGACGTTCAAGCATGTTACACAATGGAGATCTGCCAGTTTTCTTAAGCCTAACATTGAAATCATTCATCCAATACAACCATAAACAAGTAATCAACACATAATCAACATCTAGGTTTCATTAGATCTAAGCAAACACAAGATAAATCTAGCCTAGCATGTTGAAATCAAGACAAGCACAAGATATAGACAACCAACACATAGACATATTGATTGAATTAAGAGAAGACTTATCTCAATAGCACATGTAAGGATTCAAGGGTTGAAAACCCTTGAAAAACTGTAAAATTCGTACAAGGTTCGGCCCTAGGGTTTCTCCACACAAGTTCCTCTTTTAATGAATGAAAATTAGAAAACTATATATAGATATTAGGAGGTGACGGCGTCAAGAACAAAGATATGACGCCGTCATCTCGCCGCCCAATAAATCCTCGGACTGCCTTGATCTACATCTGACGCCGTCATGTAGTCCTCTTTTGCAGGCTGTCACACATTTAACTATTGACGCTCTACTTGTGACGCCTTCATGTTTGTACTAGGTCGTCATGGTTTTTACTCTTGACGCCGTCAGGAATGTCTTCTTGACGCCGTCATACACTGTTCTCAGCATGGAAAACTAAGTCTTTGGCATTTTCTTCACTTTTATGCTCCAAAAACGTCCGAATTGCTTCCTTTTCTAGATTTCACTCCCAAAGTACCTAAAATCACAAAAGGAACGATTTAGGGTAATATTTGATCAAATAAATTCAATTCCGGGCTTAAATGACCCCCTAAAAGTGGTTCATTTGTCGCCTCATCAACGGGTTTCAAAATTCATTATCCAACTTATATCCTTCCTCATGATTCCAAAATTAACCATTACCCCCTCTTATGCTCCTTATCATCATATATCATTTTTGTGCTTTTTACACTATCTCGGTCTTCACCGCTACTCGTCTTATTATGGGCAACATCATCTTGAGGCATTTTTCAGTTGTACGACTCATTTATTTGACCTTTTTTGCTGTCATTGTCATCATCATTGTATCTTTTACTATCATCTCTGCTATCTAGCCTCCTATCATCCTCGCGGTTCCTATATCTATCATCATTCCTACTTGACCTATAATCCCGCTCATCTCTCTTATAATCTTTTCTCTACCCTTGATCTGTGGTAGCTATCATCATCTAGCTTATTATGTTCTTTTCTTCTTTCATCCCCCATCTTTATGTTTGTAATCTTTTTGCTTTCTTTCATCAATGGCTTGATGACTCCCTTTTATTTGCTCTAATGTATAACTTTATTATTATTAATTATATCGAGTTTTCTTATATTGAATCAAAAAAAGAGTAAACCATCAAACATTGTCTATGTGGTTGATGACTTATTTTCCAACAAAACAGTGAACCCAAGTTATAATCCCGGGAAAAAACCGTAACAAAGTCTTTTCATTGTCATGTGTATTGTAGAAACTATGAACCATGTCAAGCACTCTTCTATGCACACCTTTTGCTTTTAATAGGATCCCCATCATCATAAAATAAAGACACCAAAAACAACATCAAAGAATCAACCACGTAAACAATGTTTTGTATCAAACTTTAATGCATAAGTATTTGTTTTATGTATGTTTTGTTGCTTCCATTAGAAAACCCCAATTTTTATAAATAGGAATTGACTTTATCATTTAATTATGTTTTGATCTATTGTTATTATGGGTGGGTTTCCTTTTTTTGTTTTAATATATATATTGATTTAGATTTCAGTCCAATGTCATTTTATTAAGAAAATCACTACTCTGCGTGTTATATGTGATATTGAGTTATATGTTCGAATGTTGAATTGTTATTATTAAACAGCCTGTTGAAACATTTCGTTTAGGTATGTGATATTTGACAATGAATTATATGACCGAATATTGACGGGGTTTGTTTCCATTGGGCGGGCATGACTTATAGTTATTGTTGACATATACATGTATTCTACTTCTACAAAATAATGGCTTAGACTCAGATATTCATTTAGTTAATGAATGGGTTCATGATTCAATTAGTTAACTAACTAAGGGCATGGCCAATGAATTATGTATCGGTGTTGGTAAGTGTGTATATGTGAATGCATATTTGTGGGTAAATGTTGTATGTGTAAATGACATGCTTTTTTCCCTATTAAGATAATTGAAAAAATATCTTCGCCAACAAAGTGGTATTTGATTCCAACCAATATGAATCTTCAAAGTCTAAAATACTAAAATCTTATATTTCCAAAAGATATTGGAAGTCACTTAACATGTGACTCAACTTAGGAATGGGTCAATTTGCGTTATGATATTTTTAAATGGGTCAAACATGTACATGTAAAAAAAATACCATGTGATTCACCTTGCTTACGTCCATACAATGACCAACTGTATTCCCTTGGATCTGTGACATAATGAAACTTATAGACGTAATAACCGTAGTAGATGGGCACTTACAGGGTGAAATCGAATGCATAGTTGTAGAAGTTAATAAAAGGGTTTAATCTAAACAATAACTGAATGTGGCAAATGGGCGGGTTGGGTAACGGTCCAGAATGGACCCGGGTTGATATATAGTCAAATATTCAAATTAGATAACTTAAATAGCTAACAATGTGGCATTTAAGCTCTAGTCAAAGTCATACAATTTAGAATACAATTGGTATTTATAGAGAACAAAATTGAAAAGAAATAATTTGGCTCACTTTTGGATTTCTGCATTCCATTGGCGTTCATTGTGGACATGTCCCTCACCTCAAATATAGTAGCCGATTGAAAAGATGAATTGACCACTGAATATAACATGTTAATTTTCAAGTTTCAGTAATACAAAAGTTTATAAATCCAATATAATTTTTCAAACAATATATATCTACCTCCTTTGCAGCCACTCCTGTTGATACAAAAGTTGGGCGTTCCTTGTTTGGACTCCGGTTCCCGTATCAATTGGATCTTAATGCTTGAGACCTGCGCACTAAGAGAGCAAACACCACCGTTAGGCTTACCGTGGGATTGTCTCCCACGATTATCCTCCGGCGTGAGAGTAAGTAATCGGTTTAGGGTTTTTAATGAAGAGTTAGGGTTATTAGATGATACCTTAATGAGGGCCGAGATGCCCTTTATATACACACGGAATCCTTGTTGGTTTCGTGTTCCTTACTCTTTGGCGTATCCCTATTAATACGGTCCCTTGATCCTTATCCCATACATAAGAGATCTTATATCAAAACTGTAAATAGTATATTCGAATTTGGGCCTTTGTAAGCCCAAATCTTGATCATGATAGCCCATGCGTGATGGGCTTAGATATTAGTAGTGTCCATTGGTCGGGTGTGTGACCCGAGTGTGGACTATACGTCATCATGTCCCCCCAGTCTAGTATGCGCAAGGTGCAACCGCGGATGCTAGACGTTACTATAGCAAAAATATACCAAGATACGTAGCGGGTAAACTTCAAGTGTTTCCCGCCAAAAAATTATACGGTGTATCTAGTCCAAATTAGTACCAAATATCCCTCGTAAAAGGCGAGAAAGTGGGTGAAAAGTACCTCACCTATTGATCTCCCAGCCACACGATTAGAATGAGTGGGATCCACATGTCAAACATCCATGACTGCATGTAACCCTATATAAAGGGTAGCCTCCCTTTCACTGTGACTACCACAGTAAAAATATACCATTTCCCCCATTGTTAAGCTTTCCATACATCAATCAAGAAATCCACATTTACGAAGGTAATAGCGCGTGCGCATCCGAATCCATCAAACTTGAATAATGGTTCTCAAGTTATCCGACTTCACCTCCGATATAACCGAGGATGAACTTCGTGAGTTCACCTCAGATTATTATATCCCCCTCGCATTGCACCCGGTAGTACCGGTGGCGACTGCATCCATGGCTGATTTCCCTGAGGGAAAAGTAGGGGTATACACGCGCTTTTTCAAATTTGCAAATCAGCGCGTGCCCATTTCACTATTCTTGTGCGATGTCCTTAATTATTATCGCCTTCATATATCCCAACTGCACTGCATAGGCGCATCAAAAATAACCAATTTTGAAATAAACTGTCGCTTGCTGGCGATTAATCCGACCATCAATCTCTTCCACGCATTTTATCACACGGCGTGGTCAAACGGGTGGGTGTCCTTTTCTAAGCGCGCAGGGCGGCTGCAATGTTACACAGAAAACCTAGACGCACTTAGGAATTGGAGGGAGAGGTTTTTCTGGGTTAATGAGATAGTGTTCCCTTGGGCCTTTGAGTTCTATACCCAGGGGACGTTACCAAAGGATGAGCGCCCAAACCCCAGGACGTACAGCGCAGATGATGCTGAGACAATAAATGCTAACCGTATCCCCATCAATTCCTACCCAGAAGAGTTTTTGATACATATGGGCATCAGTCGCAACTACTTCCAAAGTCCTGATGACGTGCCAACGTTTTTGGACGAGAATAACCGGGGTGGGTGTTTGTCCTTCCCTCTCCTTCGCTCATTAGTGTAAGCGCTCTCTTTTATTGTAATTTATGTAACTCCGTTTTGTTTGCTTGTTGTTTGTTGCGCAGAGATGGATCTATTAAGCGTAGTCAAGCTGTCGAAGCCCACACAGGTAACCGTAGGGGTGCGCCCTTTGAGAGATGGTGAGACACCAATTTTGGAGGCTACAGCAGGGTGCACCATGGAGTTTGTACAGGAGGAGCCGGCGAATGCCTCCCCAGTGGTTCTAGAGCCGACCATAGTGCGCAGTGTTCCAACTCAGGGGGTGCAATCCCGAGAGCTTTCGCGCACAGATTCTTCAGAAGGTGTGGGGATCCTTAAGGCTGAAAGTGATCCAGAGGAGGCAAGCCAGGGGTGAAGCGTAAGAAGGCTTCTGGCGATGAAGGCGCATGCACATCCAAGAGAAGACGCCATATTATCACTGTGGATGTGTCATCAGAGGAGGATGCGTCACCTTCCATTGCTGCGCAGGATACAACTGAAACTCCTCCCCCCAAGTAAGTAATGAAACCTGTTCCTCTTTTTTACCTTTTTTTTTCTTCTATTGATATAGAATAACCTTGCATCCTTGTCATTTGCGTGCAGTGTCAAAGCTGCTGGAGGTGATGCTGCGCATGCTGGAGGATCGCCACCTAAGGCGAGTCTCCCTCATCTGGATGAGCCTTCGAAGGCATTTGAGGATGTGCCAACAGATCAGCTGATAGAGGAGCTAGGTTTGGCCGCTGCGCACCAGGCCACATTGGTTGCTCAACTCAGAGCAAGGTATGCTGGAGAAGGGAGCAGTAGTGCGCAGAAAGATGAAGAAATTGCGCTACTAAAGGCGCAATTGGCAGATGCTCATGCTGAAGTAGAGTCGACAAACTTGTATGCCCAAAAGCTTGCTGAGGAGAAGATGTCATTGCTTGCGCGGGTTAGCCAATAGCGTGCTGCTTTCACAGAGTACAAGTCCACTTGCCTTTTGGTTCTGAAGTATATGGAGCAGAACAAGAAGGAGCACTTCTCCAGGTTGGACGATTTTCGCAAGGCTGTGGAAGATGCCTTGGAGAAGCAAGAGGGTAAGCTACACAAGCTCAGTATTGAATATGATGAAGAGCTATACCTACACCTAGTGTCCTCCATTGCTTAGTGCAGGTGGCTTATCAGCCATGGCCTGCGTCTTGCTGCTTTGAGCACCCTGGAGTCCCAAGAGGTTAAGGAGTCGTTTGGGGATGTTGTTCGATGTGCGCTGGCGCGTGGCAAGGCGGAGGCTATGGAGGAGTTGTGTGAGAACAAAGTGTTGACAATGCCTATCGCCCAAGTGCCAGGTTACAATGGGGATGCCTTTGCTGAGCTTGTCGCTGCTATGGAAAAGATGAAGCTGTTAGAGCTTCCCCATATTGCTCAACTGGAGCGCGACCAAGATTACCCCATAGGTGTTATTATGGAGGGGTTAACTTTGGCCAGGCATACTGCAGAGAGCGCAGAGGCTCAACCTGACTACTTTTTGAAGCCCGATGTGTCGCAGTTGCAGGTACCTATCTTTGCTCGTCCACGCGATATCCTTAACCCTTTTGCTTAGAGAAAGAAATCCCCTTGAAGGCATCCTTAGAGGCCCATGCCACAAGACTTGCAAAGAAGGAGGGTGTGAAGGGGAAAGCGATTCTCTGTGGTATTGGCGCAACACATATTCCCAGATCTGATGGGGTTCCTGTTAGCGTGGCGACAGTGTCACCTGAGGATAGTAGTTTGCTGAAGAAGCTTGAGGAAGCTAGGGGTGCAGCATACCGAGTCGGCAGCTCAGAGCATAGACGTTCCCATAGTTTTTAGGCTGTTTGCCTTTGTTTTGTAATAGATTAACATTTTGTTGTACGTTAAATCTATGTTTTGTATGAACTTGTAGTCCGTAATAAAATTGATGTTGAAAGTGCGATTTGTACGCATATTGTATTATAATGTTTGTACTTAGTTTTTTGTCTTTGCATAAAAGACGTCCACGTTGTGTCTAAGAATCAAACTGTTATGGAAACGTACTCAAAAGAGGTTACAGGGATCTATAATCACTTATAACATAATTGTGTATGAAGTCCATAACTTAATGTATATGCGAATATAAAATTCACAAGTGTATGGGTTAAGATGCAGCGTACTGCAAATACCATATCAAGGAGTCAAGAGTCTTGACTCCTAATTTGTTAAACGCGCACAGTATGCATTGTTGCGTATCCATCGTGGGATGCACATTGAACTTACTCCAACGTCTTGAGAGTAAGGTGTTTAACAAGGATGCGTGATCCAATGTTGATGGGTTTGCAACCCTCTTACTCAACGAGTTATTTAGTAGGTTTACTCATCCTTTACCATCGTGGGTTTTAATAAATGCATGCACGCCATGTAGGCAAAAGATAATATAACGACAATATTGAGATATAAATAATATGTAAACAACAAAGTAAAGTGTGTCGCGGAGTTAGCTAGAAACCGCGATATTTGATTAATTCTTGCAAGTTTTTGGGAAAAAGAAAAACATTCACCTAGATAAAACAAAATGTAATGACACGGACATTTATTGAGCACTTACTAAAGTGCGAAGGTGTCCGTGCACGGGGCCGTAGCCTTTCCTAAAGATAGCATCTCTTAAGATTGCAAATATTCCATGTGCGTTGTAGCTCACGGCCATCCATGTCACGCAGCTTGTATGCGCCTTTTCCTAGTGCTTCTGTAACTTCATAGGGTCCTTCCCACTTCGGTCCAAGTTTTCCTGTATCTTCTGTGTGGCTTACATCATTAGCACGATATACAAAGTTGCCTGGTCTGAATGAGTTGCTTCGAACTTTAGCATCATAGTATCCCTTCATTTTTTACTTAGCTCTTGCCTCACATATAGCTGCACGTTCGCGCCTTTCTTCCAATAGGTCCAAGTCTATCCGTCGTTCGTCATCATTGGTTGTGACATTAACTTCCGCCGTACGAATAGTTGGCATCCCAATTTCAGCTGGTATGACAGCTTCTGTCCCATAGACAAGAGAAAAGGGAGTGTCTCCAGTGCTAACTTTGATTGTTGTGCGGTGCGCCCACAAGACGTGCGACAATTCATCCACCCATCTTCCTTTGTGTTTGTCGAAGCGTGCTTTAATTCCTTCGCCCAGACTACGATTCGCGCGCTCAACCAAACCATTGGTTTGTGGGTGCTTAACAAACGCGAAGTGTTGTGTAATATTTAGTTGCGCGCACCAGTCTTTGAACAGGTTATCGCAAAATTGTTTTCTGTTGTCCGAAATGATTTCCCCAGGTAATCCAAAGCGGCATACAATGTTCTCCCAAACAAATCGTTTTACTTGATTGCCTGTGATTGTTGCCACTGCTTTTGCCTCAATCCACTTAGTGAAGTAGTCTATAGCCACAATAAGAAATTTCAGTCCCCCTACTGCAACAGGGAAGGGGCCCGCGATATCGATACCCCACTTATAGAATGGCCATGGCGAAGTGATAGGCGTTAGCGCTTGTTGTGGTTGGCGCGGGATGGGTCTGTGAACTTGGCAGTTGCTACATTTCTTTATCATATCCCGCGCATCGCGATGTATAGTGGGCCAATAGTATCCTGACCGCAAGGCTCGTGCTACAACGGATCGTGGTCCTGAGTGCATACTGCATGAACCGGAGTTCGAACCTGAAGAGGTCCAACGCACCAAAGCCATGGTTATAGAAGTGAGTGCCGATATAGGATACCATCTCGAAGTTCGAACCTTTGCGCTGTGCGTCGTATCCGCCGAGCGTCCTTATGCTCATGGGGTAATATACCCTTGCTTATGAATTCGACGATATGGGTCATCCACGTAGGATCCTGCTCTTCTATCACCGTGGATATCTCCATCTCCGAGATGGATTTGTTTTTCAAGGTCTCTACCAATACTTGTTTTGACAGGTGCGCAAAGCTCGTAGATGCGATCTTGCTTAGTGCATCCGCTTTCCTGTTTTCCCCTCTAGGAATTTATTTAATGGTGAACCTATCGAAACCCTGAATTAGGGACTTGGTCTTGTCGAGGTATTGGTCCATGTTATCCTCTTTAGCTACATATTCGCCCAACACATGATTGGCTACTAGTCGGGAATCGACATTTGCTTCTAGGTTGCGTACACCCATTTGAGTTGCAATGCGTAATCCAGCTGTTGGGTCTATTAGATTTGATGATACAAAACAAGAAAGAATGAAATAATAGGGACTTAATACGACGAGAAGGAATTCTATAAAAGATGGAGAAGGACTTGCTTGCAAAAGAAGATTTATATTTTAGTTATTCTTAGTATTCTTGTAAACCTAATTCTGTGTTATATAAACAGAATACAGGGAATAGGTTTTTAATTAAGTCTTCCATAATGTAGTCGACTAAAGGTGTGTGTGACTAGGCGTCAAGTTCCTACAATGGACGCCTAGGGTTTATAATAGTTGGTAGAGATGATGACGAAGAAACCTTGTTTTTAATAACAATTGATGTTTTACTTATTCCGCTGTGTATGTTATTAATCATTGTTATTATTTAACCCTAGTGCTCAAAACGATCCATGAAGTCTAACAAACTCTTCAATTGGTATTAGAGGTAGGTTAGCTCGTTACCTAGGGAATTACAAGGTTTATTTTATTTGTCAAAGGAAAGCAGTTTTTGAAGACGTCGGTTTGATGTTACAATGATTGGATCTATTATACAATATTACAATTAGCGTGAATGTACTATTCCCTCTTCTGCTACAGTACTTTTTGTGTCTGGCTACAGTAACATACATTTTTATATTAAGATACTGTAGCACTGTAGCGTACTGTAGCAATGCTACTGTAGCAACATTTTTTTTTTAAAATATTTGACAAAAAAAAAATGATATTTTGATTATTAAAAATTTTCATGAAGATACATTTTTGACAAGATTTGGAAAATCCATTAACAAAATTCATTTAGAGTGCCACAGTGGAAGCAAGAGTAGTCTTTTGCAATTTAGTCCCTGAGCCCTAAGGTGTGGAAAAAAAAAATAGCACGGCATTTCCGCAGCAACGCGCGGGTACCTCCACTTGTTGAAGACAAAAAGCGACATAATACAACACGGTAACAATTATTAAATTTTGTGTCGTATAGTACATGTGATTGTCTGATTCTACGAATTTAAAACCTCGTACTATCAATTAACTGTTGGGACAGTGAATTTAAGTAATATAACATTTCTCGGTGGACGGTTTCCCGAGACAATAAAATAATCCCAAACGTCGGTGCTAATATTATATTTCGTCAGCCCAAAAGTTACATCGTACAATGGCCAGTTTCTCAAAATTTGTGGATAAGCTTCACCGCCTCTTCCTGGCCGATATTCAGATCCTATCGGAACTCTGCAAACCTCTTCTTCCTTGATCAGTAGTCATGGCGGCATGGGTGAACAAGATCATGAACCAATCTTTATTTTTATTCAGAATCTTTTTAGGTTCCTCAATTCACTTCTTTGTTCTACATAGTTTTCTTTGTTTAATTAAGATTATGATTTGTTTCAGAGGTGCCAGGTTATAGCAAGAATGAAAGATGCTGAAAATTGTGTGAGGTAAGTAATATTAATCTTATGTTTGATGTTACTGCTATGTGCAGCTGCGTTTTCCGGTTGTGTGACAAGATGGATGTGGAGAAGAAGAGAAGAGTAACAAAACAAGGTTTGACCTTCAAATGGCATGTAAGATGTGCACTTAATTTTAATGTTAAATGTTTAATATTCAGTTTCCCTTTAGACTCCTAAGATCTGTAAAAAAGTTAACTGCTTCTCCTTTACAGTCTCTCGGAATTGAGGTTCTTTATTTGATTTTACAGGCAATAATCGTTATTTTGGGTTTTCCCTGTATATAAATACGGTGCGGGAAGCAAAGATAGAAGGAAAACGACGCGATCGCAGATGATTTCGAAGAACCTCAGTGCACGCCTATAGGTTTTAGAGTATCTTTGCGTTTGATTATTGATATATCTGGATTTTTGACGATTAAAGTTCATTCAGGGTACGAATCAATTTACAGTCTTTCTTTCTTTTTCTTACTTTTCAGTTGAGATGGTGAAAAATCATGCTGGTTCGTTTTATAGGACCATTGTTTCTGAGATTCGATAAAGGTAAAGAAGAAAGGGGACATGATATGATGGTTTACCTAGGCAAAGCATTTCGAAAAGGTTAAAGGAATGAGAAAACCTGACAGCGGGATCTTCTGGTGAGCTATAGCTTCTTCCCTACCATTTGTTTTTATCTACACTTTTGTTGAATGTTTGCTTTTAAGTGTCGTTTGTGTGCAACATAGGGACTAACCAAGCCAGTTGATGCTTTTGGACCAACTATAGGACCGGCTAATGGAGGTCAAGAACTGATGCAAGGGTCAAACAACGGCAGTAAAGACAAATGGCAGTAAACAGGGGTCAAACAACGGCAACACCAAATGCGCAAACAACTGATGCAGCTACGCAGTCGACAGCAGCCGTGCGTACAGGTGAGATGCATACAGGTAACTCGTACGTTTGGTTAAAGGCATTTTCATATACGCTGATGCGCATACAGTTTCTGATTCATGTTTTTGTCCACCATGTAGGCCCACCGCTTCAATACGAAGAATTCAGGCCTTGCGACCGCATATGTTCCTGTTGTCATGCTAGATTTGGGTAAGGCACATCTATATAAACCGCACAGCAAACCAAGACAATGTAATACGCTTTCGGCCCAAGTTTTCGGCGACTATCCCAAAAGAGGTTACCCTGCCGCAACGCGGCGGGGGCATCCACCTTGTATATATACATTTCACGATGGACCAAATCCCAACATGTTTAAAATAATAATAAATATTTAGCCCATAACTGGATTCTAAAGAGCCCAACGTCGTAACCCAATTACACCTTTGTGGTTTAACCCGTTTTAGTTTCTTTGATAAAATACACCATCTGATACGTCTTTGATAGACTTGCACCGCCAGTTGCACCGCCTCAGTATCCAGAGGCCACCATCTCACCAAAAAAAAAAAAAAAAAAAAAAAAAAAAAAAAAAAAAAAAAAAAAAAAGATCAAACCATTCATATCAAAGTTTTTACGGTAATATTTGGAGGCTTGGCGATTAAGCCAGCGTTGGGTGTTGACGGAGGTCGATTGATTCATGTTGACTTGCAATCAGACAACCTTTCTATTTGGTAAGCTCCTTTTTTTAAATAGTTTGTTTTGGGTTTTCATGGATGACGAGAAGGGCAGTCAATTTCTAGGACACAAGAAAGTAAATTTTATAATATTCACCGAAGTATATTGATTCGCTTTTTTTTAATATATTTAATCTGATGTGAAGTGGCTTAAAGATTAGCTTAACACATACAGCCAATTGGTTTCGTTTTACTGTGGACTATCGTCCTATTTGCTCTTATGGTATTTGTACTGGATTTAAGTTTGCCTTTTTTTTTTTTGCCCAGAGATGTACAGGCTATGGAGGAGTTCACTGTTAACTTGGGTAAGTAAGCATGAGTCACGCCCTCTGGATTAACCGGAAGTTGTTGTTTGTAATGGTTTTATATGCTTTTCAGCTGTATATATTTTGGAACTAAGACGCAATATGGAGGACTCCAAAGAGGATATTCGTAGTGACTGGGGACTGCATAATTGCATTGTAATATCAATCACACTTTCCTAATTTTACATGTTATGCAACTGGATGTAATTTTGTAGTTTGCTGAATACAATTTACAGTTGATAGTTAAATTTGTACAGCTTATTTACAATTTTTTTTAATAGGTATCACAGGGTCCCGATGGATTGCCACTGCCGATGTCCAAAGGGATGCTACTTTATGTTAACAAGTGATGGAAGAGCAAACAAAAATGTTTATATCTTAGGGGTTTCGCTCATGAGAGCTTTAGAGCTAATGATCATCGAATCAAGTATGTTTCCAGATCTTCTATAAAGAAAAAAACAAGTTAGAGGTGGACGATAGGCATGTTACGGGTAAAAGCAGGAGCTGGGTTGACCCGTAAAAACTTTGCGTCTAAAAAATCTTTTAACCTTTTTTTTAAATCATACATGAGCCTACTTTCGACATTCAACCTCTTAGCTTTCAAGTTCCTGTTTTATCTACAACTATTTGACATATATCTGAAGTTAACCCATAATAAGTAAAAGGGTCCAAATTTCAACCTCTAGATCAAATTTGCTTTAATGTAATTAGCGGCAAGTTGCCACATGGGTAGGTTACTAATCACTATTTTGATATGCTAAACACAACGTTCTGCACCCCGCTTCAAGCTACTTGGAACACCTTAACTTTTTGTTACAGGACCAAAATTCCTGATGTTGATTTGCTAGCAGGCTTTAATGCATTGGCTATCGGTGTTACGACACAACTTTCAGTTGACAGGGACAAATTTGTAAGCAGCTACGAAGTCTTTTCGTGAAAAAAAAAATTGTTCAATTCAAAAAAATGTTCAAAAATCTTTCCATATATACCATCATGAGCATTTAATTGCATGAAGGAAATTGTATACTGTGTTGACCGTTAAATATATAAAGTTGTTGGTTATTATCTTTCAAATTTCAGTTTTTAAGCTTCTAATGATATTTTCTATGTAAGTACAGCTGATGTTCATGATCTTAAAAGTCGTCGTCCCCTTTATGGTCGTTACAACCTGTCCTCAAAACTCACTTTTGCCGCTGAAATTAACTAACTGCATAGAATGTAGCATCACTGACCTCACATCTACAGCAGTCCAAAAATATAGCCAACACCCCCGCCGCAACGCGGCGGGTTCCTGCATCTCGTTATTATATATGGTGGGGTTGATATAGTGGATTCAAATCTCATTGGTGGAGATTAGATAGTGGGATCCTCGTACTGATTATGTATTGATTGGTCGATTATTATTTATCTCGTACTATTTTTATCGATGCAATTAATTTATCTGTCGGTGGAGATTTTTTTTTTTTTTTTTTTTTTTTTTTTTTTTTTTTTAAATAAATTTTAAAGGCTTCTTCTAAATACACCATGATAATTACCTTAGAGGTGAGTTATTTTACATACCAAGTTTTTGTTACAAACTAAGGGACAAATCCCACCATCCATCTAGTTTGATCTAATGGTTGTGATTAACCTAAGATTTAATAAGACAACCTAAGTCCATGTTTTTTTTCTTGTCCTTTTTGTCTATCTTAGTTATTTATTTATTTTTTCTTTTTTCTTTTCTTTCTTTTTTTATTCTTTTTTTTTCTAACTTCACGTTTTTTCTATAATTCAATTTTTTTTTTTTTTTTTTTTGCGTTTTTTTTTTTACTTTTTTTTCATTTTTCATACATATTCGTCGGTTTTTTACGTTTTCGTCAGTTTTCTTACGTTTTCGTTCGTTTTCATACATTTTCGTCCGTTTTCATACGTTTTCGTCTGTTTTCTAACGTTTTCATACGTTTTCGTCTATTTTCTTACGTTTCGTCCATTTTAATACGTTTTCGTCCGTTTTCTTACGTTTTCATCTGTTTTCGAATTTTTTTCATACGTTTTCGTCTGTTTTCTTACGTTTTCGCCCGTTTTCATACGTTTTCGTCCGTTTTCATATATATATTCGTCCATTTTCTTACGTTTTCATCTGTTTTTGAATTTTTTTCATACGTTTTCGCCCGTTTTCATACGTTTTCGTCCGTTTTCATATATATTCGTCCGTTTTCTTATGTTTTTGTTTATTTTCATACGTTTTCGTCTGTTTTCATATGTTTTCGTCCGTTTTTATACGTTTTCGTCCATTTTTATACGTTTACATATGGTTTCAATCTGTTTTCATTCATTTTCGTCCATTTTTATACGTTTTCGTCCGTTTTCATTCATTTTAGTTTGTTTTTAAATGTTTTCAAACGTTTTCATACCTTTCTGAATATCACAAGAATATCGTGAGTGATATTGAATATCACTCGCGATATTCTGAATATCACAAGTGATTTTTAAAATTTTGTAACATGAAAATCACAAGTGATATTCAGAATATCGCAAGTGATATTCAAAATATTGCAAGTGATATCTGAATATCGCAAGTGATATTCTGAATATCACAAGTGATTTTCAACAAAATGTTCTGTGACATGAAAATCGCAAGTGATATTTAGAATATCGCAAGTGATATTCTGAATATCAAAAATGATATTCTGAATATAAATCACAAGTGATATTCAGAATATTACAAGTGATTTCACGCTTTTTTTAATTCACGTTTTTTCAAAAGTGATATTTTGAATATCACTCTGAATATCACAAGTGATATTCTGAATATCACAAGTGATTTTCAACAATTGTTCTGTAACATGAAATTCACAAGTGATATTCAAAAAATCACAAGTGATATTCTAAATATTACAAGTGATATTCCGAATATCACAAGTGATTTTCAACTAATATTTTGTAACATAAAAATCACAAGTGATATTCTAAATATCACACGTGATTTTCAACTAACGTTTTGTAACATAAATATCACTTGTAATTTTCTGAATATCACTTGTGATATTCAGATTATCACTTGTGATTTTCATGTTACAAAACATTAGTTGAAAATCACTTGTGATATTCAGAAAATCACAAGTGATATTCAGAAAATCAATAGTGATATTCAGAAAATCACAAGTGATATTCCGAATATCACAAGTGATGTTCAACTAATGTTTTGTAACATGAAAATCACAAGTGATATTCTGAATATCAAAAGTGATATTCAGATAATTACAATTGTTATTCAGAATATTATAAGTGATTTTCACATTTTTTTAATTCAGGTTTTTTTCACTTTCTTACGTTTTCTTCTGTTTTTGTTCGTTTTCATACGTTTTCTTTCGTTTTCATACGTTTCTGAATATCACAATTGATATTATTAATATCACAATTGATAGTGATATTAAGAATATCAATTGTGATATTCAGAAACGTATAAAAACGGACGAAAACATACGAAAACGAACAAATACGTATGAAAGCGTAAAAACACGCCTGGAAAGGGACAAAAACGTATGAAAAATTGATGAAAACGGACGAAAACGTATAAAACTGCTGAAAAGTATGAAAACAGACGAAAGCGTCTGAAAACAGACAAAAATACATAAAAACGGACGAAAATGTTTATAAACGTATGAAAACAGATAAAAATGGATGAAAACATATAAAAAGAGACGAAAACGTCTGAAAACAGACGATAATGTAAAAAATTGATGAAAACGTTTGAAAGCAGATAAAAACGTCTGAAAACGTATAAATACTGCCGAAACGTATGAAAATAGACGAAAACGTTTGAAAACAGACAAAAATGTACAAAAATAGATGAAAACAGACAAAAACGTATGAGTATCACCGAATATCACTTGTGATATTCAAAAACGTATGAAAACGTCTAAAATTGGCCAAAAAAATTGAAAAACGGACGAAAACCTATGAAAATGAACGAAAATGTAAGAAAACAGACGAATATGTAGGAAAAAGGACGAAAACGTCTAAAAACGGACAAAACATAAAATAATAAAGGAAAACGTATGAAATCAGACGGAAACATATGTAAACATATGAAACCGGACGAAAACGTATAAAAACGGATGAAATCGTGTAAAAACGGATGAAAACATATGAAAACGAACGAAAACGTATATAAACGTATGAAAACGGACAAAAACGTATAAAAACAGACGAAAACGTCTGAAAACGGACAAAACGTATAAAAATGGATGAAAACGTATGAAAATGGACAAAAATGTCTGCAAACATATAAAAACTGACGAAAACGGATAAAAACGTCTGAAAACAGACGAAAACGTAAAAAAACGGACGAAAACGTATAATAACGAACAAAAACGTCTGAAACAGATGAAAACGTATAAAAACGGACGAAAACGTATAAAAACGGTAAAAAACGTCTAAAACGGACAAAAACGTCTGAAAACGTATATAATCATGTGAAAACAGACAAAAACGGACGAAAACGTAATAAAATGAGAAAAAATCGTGAATTTATTTAAAAAAGAAAAGCTTGACTTATTTTTAAAAAAAAAGAAAAAAAAAAGTGTAACGTTAATTGGAAAAAAGAGCCAAAAAAAAAGAAAAAAAAAAGAAATAAATAAATAAAGAAAGTGAATAATAAAAAAGACAAAGAAAAAGGAAAGAAAAAGACATGAACTTAGGTTTCCATGTTTAATCTTAGGTTAATCCCCACCATTAGATCAAACTAAATGGATGGTGGGGATTTGTCCCTTGGTATGTACAAAAAAACTAGTCCCTAAATAAACTTTTCTCCATTACCTTATCATTGACTTTATTTTAATATATTCTTTACTTTTTCATTAATGACCATAAATGAGAACCACCATAATCATTACCTACAAAAGTAAATAACTAAAAAAGTATATAAAAATATAATATGCCTTTTGTAGTTATTTTTTATCTAGAAAAGCAAATAACTACAAAAGTAATATAGATATTGTACTTTTGTAGTTATTCTTTTACCTTTTTTTGTTATATAGGTATTTTTCACTTGTTATATAAATACGTTTATACGTGAAAAGTAATATAATATTAATTGAAAATAAATAATTAAAAATACAATATAAAGAAACAAAAAATTAAAAATACAATATAGTGAATGTTATATATTTTTTTATTTCCACTTACTATTATTCAATAAAAATTTTTGATTTTTTTAATATTTTTATTTTCTAATATTTTTTTTATTTTCTAATATTTTTAATTTTTTTTAAATTTTGATTTTTTTTTCAATAAAAAATTTTGATTTTTTTTATTTTCTATATTTTTAAAATTTTTATATAATTTTTTTAATTTCTAATTTTTTTTTTATAAAAAATTCTATATATTTTTTGAAAATAATTTTTTTGGATTTTTTTTTTATGGAATGTGCATGAAATGCCTATAAATATTCAAGGACCAAACATGTAATTTTCTAACTAAGTGATAAAAAGTAAATGGATGACCGGTGAAAGTCAACGCAAACCACAGGGACCAACCCTGTCAATTTTCAAAGTTTGAAACCTGGTAACCTGCTGGTTCCAGGTCATATTGCGTACATTGTACGAAATTTAAAAATAACTTGCGTACAATGATAATTTTGAAAGTTTCTTGCGTACATCGTGTGTTTTGAATAAGTATGTTACGTGTTTTCAGCTTTCACCTTATAATGGTTATCATTTATATGAGCAATAACGATTGTCCCATTATGGTGGATTGGACCAAAGCGGGAAAGTCTTAGCAAAACCTTAGTTGCTGTAACGGTAAATATTATTTCTTTCGAGCCGATATCAATTGAATCAAGCGAATATACTCATCATTACAAATAAAACCTGGTAATGTAATAAAATGAAAAATTTGATTTAATGAACTAAACATTATTTATATCTCTCCTTGCTATGTGAACAAAAAGAACTTATATGAAAGTGCTACTTTTTAAAACTTTGTATAAACTTTTTATACAAAAGTAAGATTAGAAATTCATATTTTATTATTTAGTACCACCAAAGGAAAATTTTTACATTATCTCCTTACGAGAGATGGCAATGAAATTTTTTTTAAAAGTTAAAAAACTATGAATCCAACTAAAAGTGAAAAAAAATGTGAATATAAGTAAAGTATAAAATAATACGGAGTAATTAAAAGCAGCTCAATCTATAACTACATTTATTAGACTTTTTTTTTGTAGAAGAAACACATTTATTATACTTGGGAGTCCTACATAATTATTCTTTTTTTGCAAATTATGAGAAAAAAGGTTGCACGATTTTCAATGTTTAAAAATTGTTTTGGTGTATATAGTAAACCACACGTGAAGGCAAAAGCATCTATTTGCAATACTCCTCTATCTTAGAGAAAATTACCAAAATAGGCCAAAAACATTCGGCCATTTCATGGTTTGGTCATGATTTGACCCCATTTTCAATTTTGGTCATGCTCAACTGCTCGACTGCTCAACCGGCCTGTATGAGCGACACGTGTCCCACTTTCTATTTTTTTATTACTACTTTGTGCCGGACTTCTACGCTGCGGTAAAAACTGTCGTCTCCACTGGATTAATTATCTCACCGGAATCATCTTCGCCAGATCTGTAAAAAAATGTATAGAAATATGAAAAAAAGGGAAAAAAAAAAACTCTCCTCATATAGAGCAACAAGAAGTGAGAGGCGGAATCACAGTACTTCACCTTATCCATATGATGATACATTGATGCCTTTTCAAACTGCTCAAAAGTCCAAGCGCAATATCGACTTACCCATAAACAGTTTTGACGTTTAACATATGTGCTTGATCTTACCATATCACAAAAAAATGATAACCGCGTCCATGATGCTTCGCAGCATAACTTAAGTGACTCAAAAAAAAATCTTTGAGTGAGATTTGAGAAAAAAAAAAAAAAAAAACTCTCCGCATATTCATGGATCTGGTTGCCGGAGAGTCTCGGATTTGGTTGCCGGAAATGGGTATGGTGGCTGATAAAGTATTTGAGGTTATAAAGAGATAAGGAATGTGTGGATGTGAACACTGTGATGCGTGTTTTTTTTAATCGAAAATTATGAAGAGAAAGAGAAAGAGAAAAAATAATAATAATAATAATAATAATAATAATAAATGAATAAAATATTAATTAAAAGTATAAAATAATAGTAAACAAAATCTTTCCAAAAGATTCTATGACACCTTTTTGACTTTTTGACACCGTCAGTCGAGTTGCCGTCAGTCGAGCAAGTGAGTCGAGCAATATTTAATATTAAAGTACGCGCACTACCTACAGTAAAATAGATCTTGTCAGAGATCTTCCTGCACTCAAAAATAGTAATAAAAAAGAGAAAGTGGGACACGTGTCACACAAATAGGCCAGTTGAGCAGTCGAGCAGTTGAGCATGACCAAAATTGAAAATGGAGTTAAATCATGACCAAACTATGAAATGGCCGAATGTTTTTGGCCTATTTTGGTAATTTTCTCTCTATCTTATCATTTTACTTTTCTTCAACTTTTGATTGGTCTTCACAACAAACAAAAAGGTGCCATGAAATTAATTTAAAAGTGACATCACAATGCCTGCTTGGTATTTTATTCTGAGTAGTGGACATCACATGGCTCAATTCATTCTTTTATTTCTTTCACTTATTATTATTATTATTTTTTTAAAGGTATTTCTTTCACTTATTACTGGCTGGCTTCCAAGACTCCATTTGCACATTGTAACATTTTTATTCTTTTCTTTTGCCACAAAGCATCACGTGCCTTTGAAACGAGCTGGTCCCCCCAACTTGCATTTTCTTTTCATTTTGTCCTTTTCGAATTGATATAGCCACATCACGCTGGCATGGTAAATAATCTCATTTCTTTTCTTTGATTTCTTTCTTGGGTCGAATTGTAGAGTAGCAAAAGGAGGGGCCACGTTCTCATTCAATTGCTTATACTTCATTTTATTTCTGCCTCAAATTTCTTTTAAATGAGTTGGACCATCATTTAATTCGCTGGGCCTGGGTCTACTCTATCTGACGATGGCAAAGCAAAAGATGTAAATCACTAGCATTCAAAGACCCATTATTAATTTAATTTTGGAGGTCCCCCACTTTGAATAAGTAAGGCCCCGTTAGCCTGGGCGAAGATGAGGATAAAATCTTCACGTGTAAATTGCAAGTATCATGACTTCAATTTTAGTATTAAACGAGCGGGGGTACCCGCGCGTTGCTGCGGGAATGTTGTGTTTAATCCAAATTATTTTTATTATTTTTAATTTTTTTAGGGACTAAATTTGCAAAAGATCGCTAACGGGGGACTAACGGTGCAATTTATAGCTAACGTGAGGGACTAAAAGTGTAAAATCGTTAGCTACAGTACACATACTATTACAAACTGATTTTTCACTGTAGCAGTTACTGTTTTGCACTGTAGCACCGTTATTTTCAGTTTTAGTCCCTTAACGTGGCGTTCTTTGCAAAGTTAGTCCTTAGGGACTAACGGTGAAAAAAAAGTTAACCTTAGGGGCTGTTTCTGTTTATTATTTGTACAGAAAAAGCCTCTGAAGTTACTGTTCCTTTGCAAATTTAATCCACATTTTTTAGATAACGGTCGTTAAGGACTTACTTCGCAATTGATCGCTAACCTCAGGGGCTAAACTTGGCATATGTGAAACTTGGGCGAGTACTGTAGCTACAGTGAAAACAAATGCCTTTTAGTATATATATATATATAATTTGCAAGTATTTAATTGCTTTCAATTTTCTTCATTTAATTGTCTCTGTCTCGATGCTCTAAATAAAATTATCATTAATCCCGTAATTTCGCGCTCTTTTTAATCTCGTGCTCGTGTTTGTGCATTTCGGTCTTTATTTTTGTCCATTTTCCATATCTTTTACCTGCACATTCACAAACACAAAAACTTACATATATTTGGCATTTATTGATCAGTTTTTGGTCTTTTTAGTCCGGTTTTGGTCAAATAAAAGGTGTGTAAATTAACACACATCAAAATTCCTCAGGCTAAAGTATTGCCGTGTCCTCACGCAATGTCATCAACTTACGCTTTTGAGATAAATAATTTCAAAACCCCTTTTTACTGACTTTGGGAAATAGCAAGGATGTTCAAAAGAGATTTCAAAATCATTTATTCCAAAAAACGCCCTGTTTTCCAATTTATTTTAATTCTAACTATATCTACTATTTTTGAATTTTCCACCTAATTATGTGACGGTTTGTTGAACTTTCATTATTTTGCAATAATTTTTAGGGTCAAAAAGTAAGAACACTATTCATGGAGAAGTGACCATACGGATAAAAATCGTCATCATTGATTTTTCAAAAGCCCCCAAACTAAGCTTAAAAACAAGATCACAGCTTATCTACAAGTTAGATGCTAACACTACTCATAAAAGTTAATTGTGTAAACCTCTTGCTCCCATTTTCTTAATGTATTCAGATTTTTTTTTATGAGAAATGAAATACTTCATATTTTCTCGTTTCAATATATTTTTAGTCCAATAAAGATACCAAGTTTAAACGCTAAGTAGTTTTTTATCTTCTCTCAAGAACCACTGCCTTAGAAATTCGGTCCACATCAAGGTGTTTGGGTACATATGAACTCATATATAAGTTGTGGAGTACTACACGTGCACCTCATGTGACTAATTCAAAATCATCCACATGCACCTCACGCGCCAACAAATTTTATAACACTTAAGCTCTTATTAATACAAACTTTTCACTTTTCACTCTGATATATATATTTTTTTCTTTTTTTCTTTATATCACAACAATAATTATGGAACTTATCGGGTAGTTCCAAAACCTCATACATAACAACTTTTTTACTTTTGACTTTATTTTTTATGTGTCCTTGATATGTACCCAACTTTTAAAGCAAAGATTCTTTTAAGAAGATGAAGAACTAAATATCACCCAAACCTAAATACTTTTAATTAACTTAGAACATCTATTATTATGAGTGAAACAATCTGATGGGAGCAAAAAGCCACAAGTACCTTCCATGAGCTCTAAAGAGAACCAACTACTCCACGTTTAACATCTAGCTTCTAAATAAACTCTATCATCTCTCGTTCTTCGCAATTTAAGATCTCAAGCATTGAAACCCGCAAATGCTTAGCCGATAATCAGCCACGCATATATAAAGTCAGATACGGAAACTTGCAAATTCTTTGAAAAGAATTCGCGTTTTTCTAGTTACTTATGTAAAAGACTAGCGAAAGCTTTTAAGCCATGCATATCTAAAGTCAAGTACGTGAACACTACTACAAAAAATCTCACAGAAACCGGTCAAAATGGCCCATGAAAAGTGGTTTTGAGACCACTCTCTAAAGGGGGGTATCTCCATGATCCAAACATATAGAAACCGGTTTGGCAACCTGTCTCTATTAGAAGCATTGGCACCGGTTTTCTCATTAAATCGGTCTCCATTATAGAGTAAACAAATATATTTTTATTGCACATTGACACCTGTTCTTCCCACAACCTGTCTTTATTGAAGCATCCAACATATCTTTATATAGAGTAAAGAGATATGTTTTTATCTCAAAACCTGTCTTTTTGTAAATATATTTTATTCAAAAAAATCATTTTCCAATGTTTTAGGAATTCTATAATCTACAATTGACTCACAAAAATAAAGAAATGTAAATGCAGCATATATATATATATATATATATATATATATATATATATATATATATATATATATATATATATATATATATATATATATATATATATATATATATATATATATATATAAAGTGATTAAAATACACCACAGATGTCGAAATCAACAAAGTAAATTAAGATAACACGTCAATTCAACTAAACATAAATACTAGACAAAATCCAAAGTAAAATACTAGAATTCAACAAACTATAAAGAAAAACACTAGAATTCATCATAACTAAACATAATTCTCTTGGATTAATCGCGCCACAATGTAAACCATGCATCAATGATGGCGTTCAACTCTTTGTTCTCTAATGGATGCTCGTCACTCCAAGACAACTACATGTAAACTAATGAAATAAATGGGTATACAACAAATATGACGGTTTTTTGTGCAAGAAACAAACTGCTAAGTTATTTAACAATGACAAATGACACACAACATAAGGAAATCAATCATGTCATTAGCATCAAAGAAAAATAAATTAACAAACGCGCATTAGCCTAAACCCTTAAGTATATAATTTAATAAAAGTAAAAAAGTCACAATAGGATCTAATATTAGTTGTAAAATCAATTTTGCTACAACTTAAGCTATAATTCTTAATATATAAATGATTACAACGTTAAGCTGTTTCGCTTTACCCAATTAAATCAAAGTACATCAAACTATATGCTACAACAGAATACCACTTATAACTTTATATTATTCTAAAGTTATAGTGAATAACAGATACCTCTTACGCTTATGGACCTCAATCATTTTTTTGGACAAATTTCCACATGTGTTTTCTTCTTTTTTTTTTTAATGGATGAACTACACGAAAGGTACAAGTCAGTTAATTCTTTTACACCATTGTGAGAAATAATGAAATATACCTCTATAACGTATCACAAAAGTTAATAGTAGGGCCATGTTGCTAAGTATGGGTGTCAATCGGGTTATCGGGTCGGTTCTATCGGGTTTAAAAAAAACTAACCCGCAACCCGACCCGATACGCTATCGGGTCTATCGGGTTGCGGGTTGGGTCTATCGTGTTATCAGGTTGCTTGTTAAAAAAGAATAAGGCCAGTAACCAAAAAATTTTAATGCTATCAAACAAAAATGTTGTACTTGGGAGCAAGTGCTTTATAATGTTATATTTTGTGTCGTGGACAATATATGATCTTACTGTTAAACCAAATTTATTTGCACATATAT
This sequence comes from Artemisia argyi, assembly GCA_030686995.1. Classification (NCBI taxonomy): domain Eukaryota; kingdom Viridiplantae; phylum Streptophyta; class Magnoliopsida; order Asterales; family Asteraceae; genus Artemisia; species Artemisia argyi. Next base: position 22,760,387 of record CM060708.1, read on the forward strand.
GATCTTACTGTTGTGTGCTTCCTGTAATATAAGGTATATAAGAAAGAACATGTTTATGAGCTATACTGTTATATAAAAGAAAACAAAGTGTAGTTAGCGAAAAACAAGCATCATATGTTATAGATAAAAGAATTGTTGTGTGTTATAGATAAGAAAAAAGAGCAGTAAGCCTTAACAACATTTCATAAATTAAAGATTTGTAAATTGGTTATTATATTTCTTATTGGGTTTATCGGGTTGACCTGATAACCCAATAACAAACTAATTAAGACCTTAACCCGACCCTATTAGGCTATCGGTCCAATCGGGTTGACCCGATAAACCCGATAAGCTAAATTGGACCCGAATCAACCCGACCCTATAAGGTCTTATCGGGTTTGGGTCGGGTCTATCGATTTGATACCCCTAATGCAAAGTTCAATAGTACTCCCTCCGTCCCATTTTTATTGTCCATTATTGACTTTTATAGTCTTTCTTCTTCAACTTTGACCTTAAATATTTTTGTGGGTGTTATATAGTATTTGATGCAAAATATATAAATGGATTGAGTTTTAAGTGTACTTTTCAATGGTATAATTTTTTCATCAAGTATTATATAATAAAAAGATATATTTATGGTCAAAGTTGAACCAGTTTGACTTTGAAAATTCAAACTGGACAATAATTTTGGGACGGAGGGAGTATGTATCTAAGTGAAATGAGGTGGGCGGTGGGGGTTGCGCTGCCATTTGATGTATTTGTTTAGGGCAAATGTTTACATTTGCAATCGTTGTTAGACGTTTTTTTGTTGGACTTTTACAACGCATCCTTTATGATTATTTTAGCTCACCTGAAAAGTATTCCCTATGTATAATACTAAGAACTTAAAAGCAGACTGATTGACTCCAAACGGTCAACCAAAGTCAATCACGAATGTGGTCAAACCACCTGAGCCAACTAACCAAGGAGTACAGAGTTTCCCCGGGTCATTATGTCCCAGCGAGGTGCGCAATTGTATTTTAACGAATTGTGATCGGGTGATTTTGAATGGGAAAAGGGGTTTGAGTGAATATTACACTAAAGGAATATAAGTGAAAATAGCTTAAACAAGCTATATCAACAAGTACGTAAAACCAAATTATCTAAAAATGTTTAAAACCTAAAAACATACATTTACGTTTAAATAAACGTAAACGTACAAAATAAAAAGTGAGTTCTGACTAATACAAGTCCCATGGATGTGAAAATTATATTTTTAAAATCCAAATGATAAAAGAAAATTTTAAGAAAAAGAAAAATATTTTTTAGACTATTTATTTAATTTCTATTAATTAAAAACTGTTTAATAACTATTAAAACTAATTTAAATTAAAAAATTTACAAGGTGAACAGTAAAAATTACAAATCTTTTTCTAAAAATACTTTATACTATCAATGAACTAGGAAAAATATAAAAAAGTTGCAAAAGCTTATTAATAAGCTACTAAATAAGCTGAAAGGGGTAAATAAGCTAAAAGGGCATGTACTAGTATAAAAATAAGTGAGGAAAGGAATAACACTAAGACACCACTAGTGGAGATGGTGCACGGGGTAGGTTTGAGGTTTGGGCTAAATGGCAAGGGTTCGAATCCACTCCACACCCTTTTTTACAAACATTTTATTTTTTTACTTTTTCTTTTACAAAACTAATTTAACACTAATTATAAGCAACTTTTAAAAAGACAACATTTTTGAAACTGAAAAATAAGCTCAGTTGGAGCTTTTGATTCCAACAGTTGAGCTTATTTAAGCTTAACTTGGAATTTTTGTGATGGAACAAGCTACAAAAAGGCTACAACTACTGAACCAAAGGTGGATAAGCTAGATACCGAAGAAATAAGTTTAAATAAGCTGAAAACAAACAAATTAGAAAATACCTAAGGTTGCCGAGAAAGTGGAAAAATTGCTAAAAAGCTAACTGTGATGGCCTAATAAGCTACTGAAAAAAATCTAAAAAATAAACTAAAAATAACAGTAACTAGATAAGCTACTAAATAAGCTATAGACCAAAATTCAGGTAAAACAGACTTATAACAAAGAAATGAAAAATCAAAAACTAAATGGCTTAAACTTGGGTAAAATAGCCCTTGTGAGGCTACTTTGAGGGCATAAAAAGCTAACAAAAAAAAATCACAAAAATAAAGTAAAAATATGGGCCTCAAGAAAAACTAACCAAGAAGCTGTAAACCAAATTTCAGGTCCTAACTCCTAAAAATGGGTGAACTAAAAATCTCTCCAATTTTGGAAAAACTGACAGCCATGAATTTTTTACTTTTGCACTATTTTGAGAAATTTGACTTTCATGTACTTTGATTTAATCCTAATCACTAAAAATGATGTTATAAGTAAGTATGAGACTGATTTAAGCTGAAAAATACACTTATGCATCAAAATGAATGATTAAGAACACACAAATCCTAATAGTGAAATTGTGATGAGGATTAAAAGAGAAATTTGACTTTTTAACTATTGACCACTGGTTTTATGCTTAGATTAACCTAAAATGAACTAATGTAACATGTTGCAACCAAAAACACCATCTGAAATAGGCTAGAGTACATAGAAACAGCTTGATCCAAACACCATTTTAAAAAGCAATTTTTGTGATTTTCAAAGGATTTTAATGTTTCATGCCAAAAGACCAATTGATAACATTGATTAATGATGGTATAAGCCTGTTGGAACACAGAAACACCACTTCAAACAACAAACACCCATGAATCACTAGTATGCTAAAAATGGCAGTGAAAATGAAAAACTGAGCAACTAAAGAAACTAGAGAACAAGTGATACAAACTATGGATCAATCTATCATAACAATACCCGATAAGCATAAGGAAACACAGTTAAGCTACCAAAAGCTGTTCTACAGTCAAAATGACAAAAAGTGAGAAAATGCTTACAAATGCTTGTGTGATCCAAAACCAAGAACAAAGGGTACCACACCTATCCTAACACCTCCCCTGAGGTACTAATACCATGGCCATCCAGATTTTACCATGCTCCATGCATCTTTCATCCTTCTACAATGATTTTTGATCTATTTATTTGGAATTTTGAGTATTTTTGGATCTTTGAATTAGAACAAGTTTTAAACCTTAGTAAGCTTATAAAAGCTTATCAGTGAATAAAATGAGCTTAAATAACCAATAAACAACAACTTTTAACAATATTAAAGCTAAAATGGGAATTTGAGTGAAAATTGCTAAAATGGAAAATGAACTGAATTTGCCTGAAATTTATATTGAAGGTGGATTAGAATACACTGAAATTAATTAATACAAGCTATGCCTTTACTTAGGATATGTTTAGTATTTTCCACAAGTGCAAAATAAAAATCAAAAAGAAAAGAAGATGACTTACAAAACTAGGGCTCGACTACAAAGGGATTTCGACACACAATTCCTTCCAAAATGAAACCAAGACTTTTCCTAGCTTTCTAAGCCTCAAAGGAAACTTGCTTCTACTTCTTTTTATTATCTTAGTACCAGTAGGATATGTATAAGAGTGTGCAGTATAGTATTTGAGTAAGATTGCATGGAGGGGTGGAAATACTTGTGCATGCATTTCGAGTATTTATAGGAAAAAGGGTAAGGTTTCATTTAATGTATCAAGCTACTTGGAAAATGTTGTCAAGAAAGTAGGAGACACAAGGTAAGCAAGTTGGTAAGTTATGTGGCCTAGCAAGTTAAACGTGTAGTAAAAAAATAAGTTACTATGTTTTGGCTTGATACTTTTGACCAAGGGGTTGAAACTCTAGAAGAAGAGGTGGTGTGGCTTAATATGAGCCTAGAAGGGTTGAATATCTTGGAGACATGGTGATGTAGTCTTAAGTTACCATGCAGCCAATGTAACGAGAGGAAGTAATATTATGGTGTGGTAAACTTGTAGCCATGAGATCTAACTAACTTTTGACCTAGGTAGAAATATCTAGGGAGACATGATGTGGTGGCTTCATATGGGACTAGAATGCATCTTGTGGCTAGGGAATTCACTTGTAGTTGATTAGAATTGTTTAGGTTAGTTTTTAGCTAGTTTAGAACTAGGATGCAACTAAGGGTCGTTTATGCTTTAGTGATTATACTTAATCTTTAGTGAGGTGTACCTAGAGTTTAAGTAATGTAGGTATCTTAGTTTAGGGTTTAGGTTAAATAATGTTTAGGTAGAAATGTGAATTAAGGTTTGTTTGATTAAGTTTAGTGTCGAATTGTACAAGAAAATAAAATATGTGTCAAATTGTGCTTAAAGGGTGGTACCCTAGGCTTATGAAGGTTGTACATTAGGTTTTAAGATTATAGGAAATATATTTTTAGTATTTGGTTAGGTTTGGAACAAATATAAATTAGTTTAGATATAATTAGATTAGTATAAATATAGTTTTTAAGTTTTATTCTTTTGGCACTTGTACATTAGGTTTAGGGACTTGTACATTTAGTTTAACATTTAAAAAAATGCTAGGGTTAGGGTTTATGTAAAATATTCTTGTATTGTGTGTTTAAAGATAAGTACATTGAAGTTTATAATGAATTTATATTAATATTATGATTTCATTATTTAATGACTTGTACCTTAGCTTGGATGACTTGTATTTTTGTATGTATAGAAATGTTGTACACACTAATTAGGGTTTGTGATTTTATCACATAAAAACATAGTTTTGGAAAATTAGGGTTTTAATAGGGATATAACGTAAAGTTAGGGTTTTGTGCTTTAGAAACTTATACATTAGATTTAGAGTATTGTACTTTAGGGTTTATGATTTATTTATTTAAAATAATAGTTACAATAACTTAGGGTTTCGGGAAAATTCTTATAGATAGAAAGCGTTTAATGTTTAACTATCGTATATGTCGTAGGGTTTTATACTTGACATATCTAAATGTTTATGTGGAATAAACATAAGGTAAGTTAGTGTCGATCTGCGTGGAGTACGTTCATCAAGGATGTGAGTTATGTCACATGAGTTGGTTGTGGTGGTAAGATAAATTGAAAATGTTTAATCTAAAAAAAAGTATACGCGGAAAATGGGCAAGTATTGGTTTAATATAGATGGAAATTTACCGGTGGTTATAGTCTCACCCCTTAAATTGAATCTCGTCTCGAGATTCAGTCTGCGTTGATTGAAATGTTGGGGAAAAGATAATGTTTACGAACAGCTGATCCTGTTACAATGTTTTTCTTTTAAATGAAGATTATTTTAGGAAACCTGCAAGACGACTGTTTCTTCCATGACATAATCCTTCATGAATTAGACATAGGTGATCAGGCTATGTATATAATTTAGGACAGATGATGTGATGCTTGATTCAGTCAACATGATATTAGGTTTTTCAAAAGTTTTAGATGGTGTTCAACGTTTTGTTTTTGTAGTATGGCATCCTGAATACCTCTTAGGGTAACAAGAAGATTCGTTCGCATAATGGCGATGCATTGCTACGAAATGATTATGAGTAATATGGGTTGAATAGAAAGTGTAATGGATGAAAGTGATAATTATCGCGGAAATACTAAAAGATGGAGATTTTATTAAATAAAAGAGCACTTAAGGATTGTAGAGAAAATTGTTGAACTTCAGCTTTTGTAGATGATGAATCAGTTTATTCCTTAGCAATCCCTTATCTTGTATTTATAGTAAGGAATTCGATAGATTGGAACAAATTGTATGGTCGTGAAAAGTTTTGTGATCATTGAAACATAGTTACAATGCCTAAAGAAAAATTTCATATATAGATCGCAAAAGTGTAGGAGTCGGTACATGCTCGGGGAAATGTGGTTTTGTCGTAATGCCCTAAAATAGGCATATGGAGATGTATAAAGTGTTCGGAAGTATGTTGAGTGTGTATATCAAGATAGAATGTTTGTGTAGTATAGACTATCTAGAAGTCACATAATTACCTGGAGGATGGAAGGCACGGAAAACGAGAGGCTAAAAAATGTTTTGTTTATAAAAGTGGTTATAGTTCAGGTCTAAATTAGACTCATTTCTCTATAACTATAGCTCTGATACCAATCTATAACACCCCCAAGTTTTGGATATGCAGCGGAATTAAAGCTGGGTGTTACTCGACGGTACAACAGTTATAATAATAGAAAACGGTCTCTAAATTAGCCGTTTTGAAATATTTATTATTCAATTATGAAAGTTTAAAAATTGAGGTCCCAGTAGTTTTACAATTTGTCAAATACGTTATCAAATGATAATAAAATTTTATAGCCATCATGATGTATCCGAGCTCATCCGTGCCATCCTCGCTCATTATGGACCTGAGATAAACATGCTAAAAATGTCAACACGAAGGTTGAGTGAATCCATAGTGTTTTGTATAATGATTAGTTGAACACAAGTTGCATAATAGTAAAACAGTAAAGTTTGCAGTACAGTATATTGCTCTAAGTCTCATAAACTCAAACGTTAACGTGTGTGATATCATAAAATGATATAAATTACCGACAACATAATGATGATGTAAGTAAGAATGCCCCCGAGTAGGAGCTTGCCAACTTCCTAGTAGTTCTCAAATAATGTGCATTTGGCTATCAATCCAGCTAGCACGAAGGCTATCTATATATCCGGCTAGCTCAAATGGGCTGTCAACATCCAATAGATCTATTAACAATATTCGCGTTCACCCACAGGTGATTAATTGTTCATGATATGAGGGACTTTCAATGGCAACGGTGTGTCTTAGGCAATATCAATCAATATAGCATATAGAAAAATACTTGTGTTCGGTTTTTAACATGTATCTCCCCACAAGTTTGGAAAAACGTATAAAAATAGTGGGACTATGAACTCACCTTGGTGTTACATTAGTCTGGATGGAAAAAAAATGATGTTTATTGAATAAACTGCTCCGACACGCAACCTAGGGATTTATGTCAAGTATTTGTGAGTTTAATATTCGTTTGATAAAAGTTTGCTGATGATTAACTGTTTGAATGAGACAACATGAAGTCTCTTCAAAAGTTAGTTGATGATTATGTTTTATCTTAATTCCTTTTTATGTTTTGTTAATTCTTTATCGATATATTATATATGAGTTTTATGTCAGTTCCCGAAATAATATAAAATGTTACACTTTTTACCCCTGTAGTTTTAGGTATTGACAATACTTACCCCCTAAATTATCATGGAATGACAACTCATACCCTTATGTTTTACATAATTACAATTTATAACCTTCCAGTTTTATAAGGTTACAATCCATACCCTTTAAGTTTTATAAAATGACAATTTACACCCTTGAACTATAGTGAAATGACAATTTATAACCTAAATTTTTATATATTTACAACCTACACCCTTATGGTTTTATAAAATTACAAATTAAATTCCCCAAGTTTCGGATTTTATAAGCTTCGTTTGATGGTCGAAATAAATGACACAAAAGGGTCACTTGGGGCGTTTCAACAAAGAAAGAAAGAAAAAGAAAACGAGATTTTGACTTCGAAACTTTATGGGACTTTTCCCGTAGCTTGTTTACTGATTATTAGGTTTATTAGAAGTTATTTCCTCAGTACCTCATGGCCTATAATAGTGTTTTTAATAAAAGTGCACAAGGGGGTATTTTGTTAAAATGGCGGCAACAAGGCAAGCTGATAAAAACGTGATGTGTGCATCTTATAGCCAGGTCTTAGGGGAAAATTGAAGTGTGCTAGGTGTTGGTTAAAAGAGCTTATTGGTTGTTCTTAATAACGTTAGCTTATGGTAGAAAAATGGGGCACAAGTGAGGCATTTGGGTTGTTTTGGTGTCAATTCAGCAAAGACATAAAACAAGATATCTCTTTATAAAAACTTATAGTTCCTTCATATTAGCTATTAAATGATTACTTGACTTGTTTTTAAGTATCATTAAACAACTTTAAGCTTATTAAGTTTACAACATAATAAAGTGGGTGTTTGTCTGCTCGTTTATATCAGAAAGAATAGAGAGGAAAAGAAAACATGAAATTCGATCTATGCCTTTACTTATGATAGGTTTAGTATTTGCCACAAGTGCAAAATAAAAATCAAAAAGAAAAGAAGAGGACTTAAAAAACTAGGGCTCGACTACAAAGGGATTTCGACACACAATTCCTTCCAAAATGAAACCAAGACTTTTCCTAGCTTTCTAAGCCTCAAAGGAAACTTGCTTCTACTTCTTTTTAGTATCTTAGTACCAGTAGGATATGTATAAGAGTGTGCAGTATAGTATTTGAGTAAGATTGCATGGAGGGGTGGAAATACTTGTGCATGCATGTCGAGTATTTATAGGAAAAAGGGTAAGGTTGCATTTAACGTATCAAGCTACTTGGAAAATGTTGTCAAGAAAGTAGGAGACACAAGGTAAGCAAGTTGGTAAGTTATGTGGCCTAGCCAGTTATACGTGTAGTAAAAAAAATAAGTTACTATGTTTTGGCTTGATACTTTTGACCAAGAGTTTGAAACTCTAGAAGAAGAGATGGTGTGGCTTAATATGAGCGTAGAAGGGTTGAATATCTTGAGACGTGGTGATGTAGTCTTAAGTTACCATGCAACCAATGTAACGAGAGGAAGTAATATTATGGTGTGGTAAACTTGTAGCCATGAGATCTAACTAACTTTTGACCTAGGTAGAAATATCTAGGGAGACATGATGTGGTGGCTTCATATGGGACTAGAATGCATCTTGTGGCTAGGGAATTCACTTGTAGTTGATTAGAATTGTTTAGGTTAGTTTTTAGCTAGTTTAGAACTAGGATGCTGATGACGTGGGAATTGCACCAGGCTTTACCTCTCGATGGATCTCGAGAAGCTTACAACCCCCACCAGGCAGTGTACCTGATCGTTGTAGTATAGTATAGTGACAAGTACCGGGGGATTGATCGTTCAGCTTAGGAATAGTGTCGCTAGGATTAGAAAACCTAAATACTAGTTCTAAAGGTGAGGGATGATTATTTTTGTATTTTTATATTTTTTAGAAAGCAAGTCAAAATCTCGGGTTTGAAGGATTTGGGCGGAATTAGTTGCTAATCAACTAACCCAATACTAAAGATGCAATCAAAATAAAATACTAGAAATGAAAATAAACTAAATTATACTAAAGTTGTGAGCAATAAGTGGAGAAAATGTGTTTACTTAGATTTCATTACTCCCTAGACATCTTTTACACGTTAATTACTTGTTATAATTGCATGGATGATGGATCGTATTCCTTAATACCATTCATGGGGTGGCACACTTAACTCCCCAATTCTATGAGCTCTTATCTCCTCCTACACCATGCCCAGCACAACTATAGGGATTGTAAACAGTGGCTCATGCATTAAATACAACCAATAAAGACCTAGTGCGCGTCGGTTTATGTTTCTTTAGACGTTCAAGCATGTTACCAATTGGAGATCTGCCAGTTTTCTTAAGCCTAACATATAAATCATTCATCCAAAACAAGTATAAACAAGTAATCAACACATAATTAACATCTAGGTTTCATTAGATCCAAGCAAACACAAGATAGATCTAGCCTAGCATGATGGAATTAAGACAAGAACAAGATATAGACAACCAACACATAGACATATTGATTGAATTAAAAGAACACTTATCTCAATTACACATGAAAGGTATCAAGGGTTTGGAACCCTTGAAAAACCTATAAAATTCGCACCAAAATCGTACTTAGGGTTTCTCCAAAACTTCTCTCCTCTTAATGTGAAAATTAGAAAACTATATATAGGAAAAGGGGTCTGACGGCGTCAAGACCAAGCTTGTGACGCCGTCACCTCGCCGCCAAAACTCTTCTCGGACTGCCTTGATCTACATTTGACGCCGTCAAGACTCAATCATTTCCAGGCCGTCATGACTTTTACTCTTGACGCCCTACCTTCGTGACGCCGTCAAATCTGTACTGGGTCGTTATGGAATTTTGCTCTTGACGCCGTCAGAGAGTTACTCTTGACGCCGTCACCTACTGTTCCCAGCATGGAAAATTAAGACTTTGGCGTTTTCTTCACTTTTATGCTCCAAAAATGTCCGAATTGCTTTCTTTTCCAGATTTCTCTCCCAAAGTACCTAAAATCACAAAAGGAACGATTTAGGGCAATATTTGATCAAATAAATTTGAATTCGGGCTTAAATGACCCCCTAAAAACAGATCATTTTTTGCCTCATCATATACCCTTACACTTTAGATTTGCTTGTCCTCAAGCAAATGCGCTTTTCTTCTAGTCAAAATACAAGTTAGGGGTCATTTAACACTAATATAAAAGTAATTACAACAAATAATCGTTCCACTAAAGACCAATAGACAAGCACGGAGGTCATATACAAGCACCTCACAAATAGTGTTTATATACTCACATCTCTCGGGTGTAATAAAGTATAAGTTACAATATGGAAACGGAAGATATCACTCACTACCTGTCAGAGCAAAATAGATTACCATAGGCTTGGGAAAGGATCAAACCTCCACCACATGGCGTAAGCACCTAGGATAAACTATCAAAGAGGTCTTTTAAAGGGTTGTAACGTTAGGTGTAGGGATATGAAATACACGGTTTTGTTGGATAAAGGAAGTTTTACTGGTGGCGAGTTAATGATGAGGCGAAAAATGATCTGTTTTTAGGGGGTCATTTAAGCCCGAATTCAACTTTATTTGATCAAATATTGCTCTAAATCGTTCCTTTTGTGATTTTAGGTACTTTGGGAGTGAAATCTGGAAAAGGAAGCAATTCGGACGTTTTTGGAGCATAAAAGTGGAAAAAACGCCAAAGTCTTAATTTTCCATGCTGGGAACAGTAGGTGACGGCGTCAAGAGTAACTTCCTGACGGCGTCAAGAGCAAAATTCCATGACGACCCAGTACAGATTTGACGGCGTCACGAAGGTAGGGCGTCAAGAGTAAAAGTCATGACGGCCTGGAAATAAAGAAGTCTTGACTGCGTCAAATGTAGATTAAGGCAGTCCGAGAATAGTTTTGGCGGCGAGGTGACGGCGTCACAAGCTTTGTCTTGACGCCGTCAGACCTCTTTTCCTATATATAGTTTTCTAATTTTTCACATTAAAAGGACAGAAGTTTTGGAGAAACCCTAAGTACGATTTTGGTGCGAATTTTACAGGTTTTTCAAGGGTTCCAAACCCTTGATACCTTTCATGTATAATTAAGATAAGTGTTCTTTTAATTCAATCAATATGTCTATGTGTTGGTTGTCTATATCTTGTTCTTGTCTTAATTCCATCATGCTAGGCTAGATCTATCTTGTGTTTGCTTAGATCTAATGAAACCTAGATGTTAATTATGTGTTGATTACTTGTTTATACTTGTTTTGGATGAATGATTTATATGTTAGGCTTAAGAAAACTGGTAGATCTCCAATTGGTGACATGCTTGAACGTCTTAAGAAACATGAACCGACGCGCACTAGGTCTTTATTGGTTGTATTTAATGGATGAACCACTGTTTACAATCCCTATAGTTGTGCTGGGCATGGTGTAGGAGGAGATAAGAGCTCATAGAATTGGGGAGTTAAGTGTGCCACCCCATGAATGGTATTAAGGAATACGATCCGTCATCCATGCATTTATAACAAGTAATTAACGTGTAAAAGATGTCTAGGGAGTAATGAAATCTAAGTAAACACATTTTCTCCACTTATTGCTCACAACTTTAGTATAATTTAGTTTATTTTTATTTCTAGTATTTTATTTTGATTGCATCTTTAGTATTGGGTTAGTTGAATAGCAACTAATTCCGCCCAAATCCTTCAAACCCGAGAATTTTAATTGCTTTCTAAAAAATATAAAAACACAAAAATAATCATCCCTCACCTATAGAACTAGTATTTAGGCTTTCTAATCCTAGCGACACTATTCCTAAGCTGAACGATCAATCCCCCGGTACTTGCCACTATACTATACTACAACGATCAGGTACACTGCCTGGTGGGGGTTGTAAGCTTCTCGAGATCCCTCGAGAGGTAAAGCCTATTGCGATTCCCACGCATCAAGTTTTTGGCGCCGCAGCCCGGGGAATAGTTATTGTCTAGGTTAGAATTTCTTTTTATTAGGTCTACTTGCTAGATTCCTTTCTAGTAAGATTTTATTTTTATTTTTAGGTTTTCTTTAGTCTATCTTATTTCTTTGTGCCTTTGTTCGTAACCACCCGACATCATGGACAACGGGAACATCTTTGAACCCGTCATCCCACCACAACAAAATCCACCATTAGAACCCCTTAGGCCCCGAACCTTAGGAGAGTATTCCCGACCTAGCCATCAAGGCTACCGAAACACCATTGAGCTCACCGGAGCCAATGTGACCCCCTTGCGATCCGACACCATCCAGTTGGTGCAAAGCGGATGTGCATTCCATGGACTTCGTTCCGAAGATCCAAACCAACATCTTAAGGACTTCCTCAAAATCGTAGATTCCATAGACCTAGATGTTGAAACTAGAGAGACAACCCGATTACACCTATTCCAATTCTCTCTACGGGATCAAACTAGTCAATGGCTTGAGCGTTTACCCGCGGGATCCATCACCACATGGGATGATCTCACCACTCGTTTCCTTGCTCAATTTTTCCCACCGGGGAGAACTACTAAGCTTAGAAATGACATCTTGATGTTCCAACAACGTCAAAATGAAACCTTTTATGAAGCATGAATTTGATATAAAGACCTGCTCCGAAAAGTCCCTCATCATGGCATCGAACCATGGCTCCAGATCCAAATATTTTACGATAAAGTTGACTATCAAACAAGGAGAGCCATTGATTACGCAGCCAAGGGCAGGCTAAATAGACTTAGCATTGACGAGTGCTGGAAAGTTCTTGAGGGGTTGGCACAATACGAAGAGGAAGGATGGGAGGACCCGATGTTCCCAAGCAAGGGAAAACTTGACTACGCATATGCCACCCAAGAACAATTGTTAGGAAGCATCGAGAAGCAGGTAAAAGAATTAATGAGTATCGAGAAGCTTGCTGCTGAACCCATGTGGAATCCGAATCTACGTAGGAATACGGTTATCGACTACAATTTTCCTGAACGTTCACGACAAGAGGAATTCGAAGGGATAATGGTAACCTTCATGGATAATCAGGAAAAACAAATCCAACACCCAGAAGCACGCATGGAAAGCACTCATAAAGCTTTTATGAATTTCGCAGACCAATTCATATCAAGGGTCAAAGAAAAGATCAAAGAAAATTCTGTACCTTAAAAAATTGAAAAAGTCTTCGAGATTTCAACCCCTTTGGTGTTTGACCAAGAGGATAGCGGGAAATTTTCCCCAAGTGCTTCACCATTAACTACCCCCCGTTCTCATGAGCATCCCCATGCAGAGAAGAGTTCGCAATTCCATAACATTTTCGTTGGATGTTTGCGAATCACATTCCCGAACTTATCCAAAAGACGTTCTTTTGGTTTTAAACCCGGTGTAAAGAGGTCGCACCTCAAAAACACCACTGATTTGAAACCCTCTATGGAACAACATCTCTTTTTTCACACCAATGACCCGTGCACAAACTTCAACTTAGCCAAAACGCCACCCAACCCCTTCTACGACCTTACCTCTTTTCGTGACAGTAATGAGACGTTCGACCCTGGCGGACCTCATTAACGGAATAGCTACTCACGAGTTTTACTAATGTTTAGCTATTCACGCAAAGTTCAGGGACTAAACATGGAATTACTTCATTTTTTACCTCACACGGGCATCTGACGGCGTCAGATTTAACTCTTGACGCCGTCAGCTCGATGGATCAGCAATATTAACCCAAAACGAATCACTTTCAACCCATACCCCACAAATCTCACCCAAAGTGCTGCTGCTACTCTGATTCTCCACCCTTCAATTCGACGTCTTCCGCATCCAATCTTCACTTGGTAAGTGATTTTTTTTCATTCTTTTTCGATCAATTGTCCTTAGGATCCATCAATTTGGAAAACCCCTTTTCGCCCGAAACCCCATTTTTGACCCATTATTAACAAATCGTAATGCCATCCAGTTGGTGATTTGTAAACATGGGGCTACCCGTTGATTATGTTATCCCACTCGAATCATGCGTTAGTTTAGGGAAAGCCACTCATGCCACGGATTCTTTGATCCCCCACCCATGTTTTCTGATTAAAGGAGCGTTTGGGTAATGGGTTAAGAATTTGAAGATTGATTTTTCCCTCGCAATTGCATGATTCGGATTCTGATCAATCTGACGGCGTCAGGATTACGATTGACGGCGTCAGATGTGTCTGACAGCATGAAATTCATTAGACTTCTCGTTCTAATCATTTCCGTTCACTCTACCTTTTTCCATGAAAATGAGCAAAAGATCTTGTCAACATCGGGGCAGTTCCTCTAGGTCTCAAAGAGTCAATTATGGAGAATTGGTCCATGGTTGGAGCGAGTTTGACACTGTTGGAGCCACCACCAAGTATGCGGAACTCTGTAACCACCATATTGATGCTGGGGCTGTGGTTGATTGGGAGTTTCTTAGGGCTCAGGGGTTGGAGGCTGCGTTTTTGGAGAGGATCCACACTGATGGGTTTGCGGGTCCTCAGTGGGAGAGGTTGTTTAGGATTAGAGAGACGGTGTATAGTCAGTTGGTGAGGGAGTTCTTTGCGACTTTCCGTTTTGATCAGGCTGAGGCTAGGACGGATATGGGGGGCACCACTATCTATTTTAGGCTAGGAGGGGAAGTGAGGTCGTGTTCGGTCACTGAGTTTGGTTGGAGGATTGGGTTGTATACTAGGGAGGAGGTTGATGGGACTCTTATGCAGAGGTTGTTACATGGGGAGACTCAGAGGAGTGAGATGAGGTGTATCACTTTTTGGCCGACCATTGGGGATGGGGTCTACACCTCGACTACTGGGGCTGCATCCATCAGGGACCCCATAGTTAGATTGGTCCACAGGTGCATCACATATAGCCTGTCAGGACGTCATGGCACCACTCACCGTGTCACTGCTTCAGATCTTTTCTACCTGTACACGATCTTTTCAGCGGATGTTTACTGCAACATCCCATTCTGGGTAGCTAGTTATTTGAAGACCAGTGTGGGTGAGAGGGATATCGATAAGGTGTATGGGGGGATGTTCGTGACCCGGTTGGCTCGTTCCTATGATCTTCTTACTCCTCCGATCATGGGGTACTTGAGCGACTGTGGGGCATGTAGGGTAGTGAGGGCTAAATCCCTCAGGCAGATGAGCATTGTGATGCCTGAGAGGAATGTGACCTATACTTGGTATGAGGCAGGGGGGCCAGATGTTGAGGAGGAAGCTGATGATGAGGTAGATCCCCAGCAGCATCAGTTCCAGGGTTATGAGGAGGGGACAACTGACTACTACCGACATATGGGTCGGGGAGACTGGCAGGCACACCAGGGTGCCTGGATGGGTCAGGTGGACGCATGGCGGACCACCACTGACCAGCGCTTTGACTGGATGTATGATCACATCATCCGCCAGATGCAGTACCTCTCCACCCGAGATCAGCTTGAGCCTCACCTGCAGATTGACCCATTCCCCGGCCGTGAGACTGACTACCCTCCCTACGGGTACACCGGACACCTCCCTCTTGGCTATGACTACCGCTTTGGTCCTCCTCCCCAGTGATTCCTCTTGATTTCTGTTGTCTTTGAACTATTTATTGATGATTGTGTATTTTGAAACATTTGGTACTGTAATAGCTTAGGATGCGGCCTCTGTTGGCCTTGAACAATTTACTTTCATGTTTACGTTTATTGGAAATAATTAGTGGTGCTCATGGTGACGTTATTCATTTTGTTTTTTTTTATTTGTGTGATTTTATTTGTTTGTTTGTTATTTGCTTCCGTATGCATGCTTTATTTTTATTGTTGGTAGATCATGTTTCTAAACTAAATAGTGGAAATACTTTACTTTGTTGTTTTGGCCTAGTCTTAACTCCACCTAAAGGTATTTTTGCAAAAGATAAGTGTAAGGGCAAACCCCAAATATGTTTTTAAGAAACAAACCGATCATGATTCTCCACAATATTAAGTGAACATGTATATTCGTATTTGTTAGAGTCAAATGCTTGTATTGAGTCATAATGAAGTTTTGCAGGATTTTCCAGGAAGTAGGACCAAGTTTTTCCAGAAATTTTCCGGAAACTTAACATAAGAATTTCTGCAGGTCACTTCTGACGGCGTCAGGGGTTTACTCTTGACGGCGTCAAGTGTAAAAATCTGGAAATTTTACCGGTTTTGTTTTTCTAATGGAATCTTATGGTTTTTGTGAATTATTAAATTTTATAATCTCCAGGAGATCTGCAAACTTCATTCCACAAGCATTATATCTTATCTTATTTTCTAGGATTTAGTAGCTTATATAGGATGCCGCCGATTTTACGCGAGGTTGTCTTGTCTATTTTGTCAGGTTTTACAGGTTATGTATGACAAGAAGATAATTTATATTCTGGAAGGGAAGCTTTGATTGTTCATTTTCTTGGAGGAAGATTTAACCTGGCCACCTTATTATCCATACCGAGCGAATCAGGGGAGTATTTGATTTCATTCTCTTTACTATTTCACTTTTACATTCTTTACTTGAACATTGGGGACAATGTTCATCTTAAGTGTAAGGGGAGGGTAAAAAGATGATACCTTACATATGCACTTTCGCTTGAGTTTGTTTTGTTTGATGGTAGATGTGTAATAAAACTATGAGAAATACTTGTTAGTGCAATTTTAGCGCCAAATTTAAATTTTTTTACAACATTTAGGAGTGAAACTTTAGCCATAGCAAACGTCTCATGGATAGGAGATTGTATGACTAGCATATAACCGTATATTCAGAAAAATTTTCCACCCAAATATGTGAGGTTCGCCTTTAGATTTGATAGGAAAAGCATTCATTATTAGTGCTTATGAGTGTACCGGTAGCATTTAAATTCTAGAACTTGCGTTAGTGATGCATCCCGAGACCGCTAGTGAGACTACATTCGTGTAGTAGGATTTACTACATGATACGAGGCATTGGGATCACCCTTGTGTTAAACCCGTATTATAATTACTTGACCATTTAAGTCATATTACTTGGCTAGCTAAGTCAACTAATTTTTCCCACACCTTAGCGTTGTACTCATTTTTAGTACACGAAACCCCTAGTACACCCCTCCGAGCCTATCTTTTCGTTTCTAACTTTAAGCATTTTACTTAAAGGAAGAATTTGTTACACCCCACTTAAATGTACAACCAAATCGCCTTAGCCTTCCGTGTATGCGCTCATTTTTAGTGCATTATTGTTATTTGTTAAACCTTAAGTTAACTTTCTAATTGATTACATGGTTGCTAAGTCGAGTCATATCCTTGTACATATTGTTTTGGGACGATTGGGACTCATGGGTAAGTACTTATTTTATGGAGTAATGGGGAAGAACATCACTTATTACCCCCATATGTACGATAATCTTAAAAGTGCTCCAAGTGTTTTAATTTTCTTAATTCGAGTCACTAGATTAGTTAATTGTAAAGTATGTAAAGATTCAAGTGTAAGGGAAATTTTCATTCCCTATGATGTATTATTTTAGATGGTAGGGTAAGAGTGTATGCATAAAAAAAAAAAAAAAAAAAAAAAAAAAAAAAAAAAAAAAAAATCGAAAAATCAAGAAAGAAAAAGAAAAAAAAATAGAAAAAGGAAAAGAGAAAAAACATACGGACTACCATCCCTTTTTATTTTATGTTCATTTTATGTTTTTTTGTTATTTTTCATTTATTAGCTTAAGTCGAGTCTAGTCTTGGCTTAGCAACGCCATATTGTACATGTAATTAACCAAGATTGTTAACTCGCCACCAGTAAAACTTCCTTTATCCAACAAAATCGTGTATTTCATATCCCTACACCTAACGTTACAACCCTTTAAAAGACCTCTTTGATAGTTTATCCTAGGTGCTTACGCCATGTGGTGGAGGTTTGATCCTTTCCCAAGCCTATGGTAATCTATTTTGCTATAACAGGTAGTGAGAGATATCTTCCGTTGCCATATTGTAATTTACACTTTATTACACCCGAGAGATGTGAGTATCTAAACACTATTTGTGAGGTGCTTGTGTATGATCTCCGTGCTTGTCTATTGGTCTTTAGTGGAACGATTATTTGTTGTAATTACTTTTATATTAGTGTTAAATGACCCCTAACTTGTCTTTTGAGTAGAATAAAAGCGCATTTGCTTGAGGACAAGCAAATCTCAAGTGTAAGGGTATATGATGAGGCGAAAAATGATCCGTTTTTAGGGGGTCATTTAAGCCCGAATTCAACTTTATTTGATCAAATATTGCCCTAAATCGTTCCTTTTGTGATTTTAGGTACTTTGGGAGTGAAATCTGGAAAAGGAAGCAATTCGGACGTTTTTGGAGCATAAAAGTGAAGAAAACGCCAAAGTCTTAATTTTCCATGCTGGGAACAGTAGGTGACGGCGTCAAGAGTAACTTCCTGACGGCGTCAAGAGCAAAATTCCATGACGACCCAGTACAGATTTGACGGCGTCACGAAGGTAGGGCGTCAAGATTAAAAGTCATGACGGCCTGGAAATAAAGAAGTCTTGACGGCGTCAAATGTAGATTAAGGCAGTCCGAGAATAGTTTTGGCGGCGAGGTGACGGCGTCACAAGCTTTGTCTTGACGCCGTCAGACCTCTTTTCCTATATATTGTTTTCTAATTTTTCACATTAAAAGGAGAGAAGTTTTGGAGAAACCCTAAGTACGATTTTAGTGCGAATTTTACAGGTTTTTCAAGGGTTCCAAACCCTTGATACCTTTCATGTGTAATTGAGATAAGTGTTCTTTTAATTCAATCAATATGTCTATGTGTTGGTTGTCTATATCTTGTTCTTGTCTTAATTCCATCATGCTAGGCTAGATCTATCTTGTGTTTGCTTAGATCTAATGAAACCTAGATGTTAATTATGTGTTGATTACTTGTTTATACTTGTTTTGGATGAATGATTTATATGTTAGGCTTAAGAAAACTGGCAGATCTCCAATTGGTAACATGCTTGAACGTCTTAAGAAACATGAACCGACGCGCACTAGGTCTTTATTGGTTGTATTTAAAGCATGAGCCACTGTTTACAATCCCTATAGTTGTGTTGGGCATGGTGTAGGAGGAGATAAGAGCTCATAGAATTGGGGAGTTAAGTGTGCCACCCCATGAATGGTATTAAGGAATACGATCCGTCATCCATGCATTTATAACAAGTAATTAACGTGTAAAAGATGTCTAGGGAGTAATGAAATCTAAGTAAAGACATTTTCTCCACTTATTGCTCACAACTTTAGTATAATTTAGTTTATTTTTATTTCTAGTATTTTATTTTGATTGCATCTTTAGTATTGGGTTAGTTGAATAGCAACTAATTCCGCCCAAATCCTTCAAACCCGAGAATTTTAATTGCTTTCTAAAAAATATAAAAACACAAAAATAATCATCCATCACCTTTAAAACTAGTATTTAGGCTTTCTAATCCTAGCGACACTATTCCTAAGCTGAACGATCAATCCCCCGGTACTTGTCACTATACTATACTACAACGATCAGGTACACTGCCTGGTGGGGGTTGTAAGCTTCTCGAGATCCCTCGAGAGGTAAAGCCTGTTGCGATTCCCACGCATCAGTTAACAATCTTGGTTAATTACATGTACAATATGGCGTTGCTAAGCCAAGACTAGACTCGACTTAAGCTAATAAATGAAAAATAACAAAGACATAAAATGAAACGGGATGGTTTTTTTCTCTTTTCATTTTTCTATTTTTTTTTTCTTTTTCTTGATTTTTCGATTTTTTTTCCCATACACTCTTACCCTACCATCCAAAATAATACATCATAGGGAATGAACATTTCCCTTACACTTGAATTTTTACATACTTTACATTAAACTAATCTAATGACTCGAATTAGGAAAATCAAAACACTTGGAGCACTTTTAAGATTAACGTACATATGGAAGTAATAAATGATGTTCTTCCCCATTACTCCATAAAATAAGTACTTACCCATGAGTCCCAATCGTCCCAAAACAATATGTACAAGGATATGACTCGACTTAGCAACCATGTAATCAATTAGATAGTTAACTTAGGGTTTAACAAATAACAATAATGCATTAAAAATGAGCGCATACACGGAAGGCTAAGGCGATTTGGTTGTACATTTAAGTGGGGTGTAACAAATTCTTCCTTTAAGTAAAATGCTTAAAGTTAGAAACGAAAAGATAGGCTCGGAGGGGTGTACTAGGGGTATCGTGTACTAAAAATGAGTACAACGCTAAGGGTGTGGGAAAAATTAGTTGACTTAACTAGCCAAGTAATATGACTTAAATGGTCAAGTAATTATGATACGGGTTTAACACAAGGGTAATCCTAATGCCTCTTATCATGTAGTAAATCCTACCACACGAATGTAGTCTCACTAGCGGTCTCGGGATGCATCACTAACGCAAGTTCTAGAATCTAAATGCTACCGGTACACTCATAAGCACTAATAGTAAATGTTTTTCCTATCAAATCTAAAGGCGAACCTCACATATTTGGGTGGAAAATTTTTCTGAATATACGGTTATGTGCTAGTCATACAGTCTCCTATCCATGAGACGCTTGCTATGGCTAAAGTTTCACTCCTAAATGTTGTAAAAAATTTTAAATTTGGCGCTAAAATTGCACTAACAGGTATTTCTCATAGTTTTATTACACATCTACCTTTAAACAAAACAAACTCAAGCGAAAGTGCATATGTAAGGTATCATCTTTTTACCCTCCCCTTACACTTAAGATGAACATTGTCCCCAATGTTCAAGTAAAGAATGTAAAAGTGAAAAAGTAAAGAGAATGAAATCAAATACTCCCCTGATTCGCTCGGTATGGATAATAAGGTGGACAGGTTAAATCTTCCTCCAAGAAAATGAACAATCAAAGCTTCCCTTCCAGAACGTAAATCATCTTCTTGTCATACATAACCTGTAAAACCTGATAAAATAGACAAGACAACCTCGCGTAAAATCGGCGGCATCCTATATAAGTTACTAAATCCTAGAAAACAAGATAAGATATAATGCTTGTGGAATGAAGTTTGCAGATCTCCTGGAGATTATAAAACTTAATAATTCACAAAAACCATAAGACTCCGTTAGAAAAACAAAACTGGTAAAATTTCCAGATTTTTTACACTTGACGCCGTCAAGAGTAAACTCTTGACGCCGTCAGAAGTGACCTGCAGAAATTCTTATGTTAAGTTTCCGGAAAATTTCTGGAAAAACTTGGTCCTACTTCCTGGAAAATCCTGCAAAACTTCATTATGACTCAATACAAGCATTTGACTCTAACAAATATGAATATACATGTTCATTTAATATTGTGGAGAATCATGATCGGTTTGTTTCTTGAAAACATATTTGGGGTTTCCCCTTACACTTATCTTTTGCAAAAATACCTTTAGGTGGAGTTAAGACTAAGCCAAAACAACAAAGTAAAGTATTTCCACTATTTAGTTTAGAAACATGATCTACCAACAATAAAAATTAAGCATGCATACGGAAGCAAATAACAAACAAACAAATAAAATCACACAAAACATGGGTTGCCTCCCAAGAAGCGCTTTTCTTTATTTACGAGTCTTGTAGCTAGACTCAAGGTCATGGGTTACTACGTGACCTCATCATTGGTTCCACTCTCTGATTGTAGATATTCCTTGTAGAAACCAATCACCTTTTTCTCAACCGCCCCCATAATCATTTGGGCAAATTCTTTATCGAATTTATACCTTGGTCCATGGGCCAAGCAATCTTTGTAATAAAGACTCCTTTTTTCCCATACATAATCCATGTCCTTTTTCTTATCCTCCTCATTAGTATCCTCAAAAGCACCAACGTTGTCCTTATCAAAACGGGATATAAAGCGAAATTCTTTCATCCTATTAGGCATCCTATAAGTGATACTATCGGTGCTACTTGCAAATCGGATCGTTCCTTCTATCTCATCATATTCCAACTTAGACTCTTCAACAAATGGTTTGCCAAACACAACATTGGATAATCGACAATCAATAACATTAGCAAGATCCTCCACAATCATAAAGTCGGTGACAAAAGTGAAATTACCAACAAAGACATGTAAACCTTTAATTCTCCCGACAAAGTTACAAACTCCACCGGGGTATTTGGGATCTCTTCTAGGTTCAAGTCTTTTTTTCACTATATCATTATAAACAGTTGAGGACATAATGTTGATTGGAGATTTAAAGTCAATGTAAGCATTGCTAATGTGCCTATACCCAATCATACATGGTATCTTAGCATTCTTAGGATCTCCTCTATTGATCTTAGGTTCAATTATGGTGAAAGGAGATCGCGGGTTATCAATAAGATTATTATAATATGCAATCTCCTCCTTAGTGGGGTATAGATTAAAATAGTCATTAAGCTTCGGATCTATTTCCCCCTCTTCAAGTCCCTTAATAACATTCACAAAGTCATTAGGCCCTAGGTCCTCATTTGAATACAAGGCGGTCGCTAGGTCACTAAATGCATATTCGAGCTCAACCTTGATCAAATTATTAAGCTCCCTAAGTTCCCTAATCTCATTCTCAATTTGTTCACGTAACAAAGCCACTTCTCTAGGGGAAAGGGGTGGATTCGCGTTTTCCATAATGGTCAACGGAATAGTCAATGGATTTGATTTACTAACAAAGGCACAAAGAAATAAGATAGACTAAAGAGAACCTAAAAATAAAAATAAAATCTTACTAGAAAGGAATCTAGCAAGTAGACCTAATAAAAAGAAATTCTAACCTAGACAATAACTATTCCCCGGGCTGCGGCGCCAAAAACTTGATGGCGTGGGAATTGCACCAGGCTTTACCTCTCGAGGGATCTCGAGAAGCTTACAACCCCCACCAGGCAGTGTACCTGATCGTTGTAGTATAGTATAGTGACAAGTACCGGGGGATTGATCGTTCAGCTTAGGAATAGTGTCGCTAGGATTAGAAAACCTAAATACTAGTTCTAAAGGTGAGGGATGATTATTTTTGTATTTTTATATTTTTTAGAAAGCAAGTAAAAATCTCGGGTTTGAAGGATTTGGGCGGAATTAGTTGCTAATCAACTAACCCAATACTAAAGATGCAATCAAAATAAAATACTAGAAATGAAAATAAACTAAATTATACTAAAGTTGTGAGCAATAAGTGGAGAAAATGTGTTTACTTAGATTTCACTACTCCCTAGACATCTTTTACACG
Organism: Artemisia argyi; assembly: GCA_030686995.1. Taxonomy (NCBI): domain Eukaryota; kingdom Viridiplantae; phylum Streptophyta; class Magnoliopsida; order Asterales; family Asteraceae; genus Artemisia; species Artemisia argyi. Next base: position 22,783,607 of record CM060708.1, read on the forward strand.
TTAATTACTTGTTATAATTGCATGGATGACGGATCGTATTCCTTAATACCATTCATGGGGTGGCACACTTAACTCCCCAATTCTATGAGCTCTTATATCCTCCTACACCATGCCCAACACAACTATAGGGATTGTAAACAGTGGCTCATGCATTAAATACAACCAATAAAGACCTAGTGCACGTCGGTTCATGTTTCTTAAGACGTTCAAGCATGTTACCAATTGGAGATCTGCCAGTTTTCTTAAGCCTAACATATAAATCATTTATCCAAAACAAGTATAAACAAGTAATCAACACATAATTAACATCTAGGTTTCATTAGATCCAAGCAAACACAAGATAGATCTAGCCTAACATGATGGAATTAAGACAAGAACAAGATATAGACAACCAACACATAGACATATTGATTGAATTAAAAGAACACTTATCTCAATTACACATGAAAGGTATCAAGGGTTTGGAACCCTTGAAAAACCTGTAAAATTCGCACCAAAATCGTACTTAGGGTTTCTCCAAAACTTCTCTCCTCTTAATGTGAAAATTAGAAAACTATATATTGGAAAAGGGGTCTGACGGCGTCAAGACCAAGCTTGTGACGCCGTCACCTCGCCGCAAAAACTCTTCTCGGACTGCCTTGATCTACATTTGACGCCGTCAAGACTTAATCATTTCCAGGCCGTCATGACTTTTACTCTTGACGCCCTACCTTCGTGACGCCGTCAAATCTGTACTGGGTCGTCATTGAATTTTGCTCTTGACGCTGTCACCTACTGTTCCCAGCATGGAAAATTAAGACTTTGGCGTTTTCTTCACTTTTATGCTCCAAAAACGTCCGAATTGCTTCCTTTTCCAGATTTCTCTCCCAAAGTACCTAAAATCACAAAAGGAACGATTTAGGGCAATATTTGATCAAATAAATTCGAATTCGGGCTTAAATGACCCCCTAAAAACGGATCATTTTTCGCCTCATCAGATGCAACTAAGGGTCGTTTATGCTTTAGTGATTATACTTAATCTTTAGTGAGGTGTACCTAGAGTTTAAGTAATGTAGGTATCTTAGTTTAGGGTTTAGGTTAAATAATGTTTAGGTAGAAATGTGAATTAATGTTTGTTTGATTAACTTTAGTGTCGAATTGTACAAGAAAATAAAATATGTGTCGAATTGTGCTTAAAGGGTGGTACCCTAGGCTTATGAAGATTGTACATTAGGTTTTAAGATTATAGGAAATATATTTTTAGTATTTGGTTAGGTTTGGAACAAATATAAATTATAATTAGATTAGTATAAATACAGTTTTTAAGTTTTATGATTTGGGCAGTTGTACATTAGGTTTAAGGACTTGTACGTTTAGTTTAACATTTATAAAATGCTAGGGTTAGGGTTTGTGTAAAATATTCTTGTATTGTGTGTTTAAAGATAAGTACATTGAAGTTTATAATGAATTTATATTAATATTATGATTTCATGCTTTAATAACTTTTACCTTAGGATGACTTGTATTTTTGTATGTATAGAAATGGTGTACACACTAATTAGGGTTTGTGATTTTATCACATAAAATCATAGTTTTGGAAAATTAGGGTTTTAATCGGGATATAACGTAAAGTTAGGGTTTTGTGCTTTAGAAACGTATGCATTAGATTTAGAGTATTGTACTTTAGGGTTTATGATTTATTTATTAAAAATCATAGTTACAATAACTTAGGGTTTCGGGAAAATTCTTATAGATAGAAAACGTTTAACGTTTAATTATCGTATATGTCGTAGGGTTTTATACTTGACATATCTAAATGTTTATGTAGAATAAACATAAGGTAAGTTAGTGTCGGTCTGCGTGGGAGCATGTTCATCAACGATGTGAGTTATGTTACATGAGTTGGTTGTGGTGATACGATAAACTGATAACGTTTAATCTAAAAAAAATATACGCGGAAAATGGACAATTATTGGTTTAATATAGATGGAAATTTACCGGTGGTTACACATGCTATTTTATAAAATGGCATTGAATATCGATATGCTTGTTCCTTGAGTGTTGCATCAGATTGCATGATATTGTTATGACACTATTTGAATCATAATAAATTAGATCTTTATCAAAGAAGAAATAATAATTAATCAGTTAGGTTTTCATCTAAACCACTTCAACACAACATCCGAATAGAGACACATATTTTGCTTCCGCGGTAGACATGGTTGTACATTTCTTCTTCTTGGGAGACTAACTGACAAGATTTGCTCCTAGAAAATGTACACTTCCGGATGTAGTTTTTCGGCTTTCTAGACAAGCTGCGTAGTTACCATCTGAAAAAGCAGTTAGTTCGAAACCGGTCTCTTTCGATACGAGAGGCCCAGGTTGATAGAGCCCTTATGAAACACCCATGATAAAAAATTCTTTTATGCATATTAAACCAATTCACCATATCTGACTAGTCATATACGTCGTATATGACTAGTCCTATATGATGTATGCATGTATACGCCATATAGTACTAAATCCTATAAGCCATATAGGAATTTTGAGACTCCAACCTTCGTTTTCTGAAATATGCGTTTATGACCCATTTCCAAAACATGTAAATTGACATAAATGGGACAAATATATTACTAAATAGAAACAAACTGATAGATGAATGCTTCATACATGTTTAGACACATTACTCTAAAAGATGGGTAGTTTTGGCCTTATGCCAAAACGCTAGTTTTCTACACATAGATTATAAATCTTACATAAAACATAAACATTTCTGAAAAATATTCCACACGACTTAAAATACAAGTTGGATGTGGCTTGTCGTATCTAAAGGAAGGTTTATTTAGTTCTGTAAAGTAGGTTAATTGTTTCTCTGGGTAAAACCGAACCGAACTGAATACAAGTTGGATTAAACCGAACCGAAAACCGAATTTGAATTCAGTTGGATTTTCGGGTTGACCCGAGTAACCCGAATTACATCATTTATATTTTTTTCATTTAGTTATAAAGATGTTTAGCACCAAAAACTTTTCAAGCTTAAAAAATGTTATCTTTATGCTTGAAAAGTGTTTTACTATTTTTTTTTAAGATAAAACAAATTATATATATTTATGTTAATTTGGTTCGGTTCGGTTCGCTTCCGTTTTATTTGGTTCGGTTGGGTTTCGATTGTCAGTTCTTATAGGTATTACCCCATTTTTCGACACCCTTATAATAAATTGACCGGTTGGTTGGTTGGTTGAGAGTATATTGACATGCCCGACTTAAATGATGTAGTAGGTGCACCGACATAGGAACCCATTTGAACTAGGGCCACATATTTTGCATTCTATTGCGTATATATATATATTAAACATACAAGGTCCAAAATGCATGTTTTCATCTTCTGCTTTTAATTACTAACTCATACTTTTGTTACTGTATTAGTTTATTTGACTCATGTATCCATATATCAATTTTTGCACAGGGACAATTATTTTGAGACAATATAAATAAATAAATAAACTATAATTTTGAAAGGAATGGAGTAATAGATTGTGTTCTAAGAAATTTATATATAAAACAAATTACCAAAGTTGATTGATACATGACCCATTTTACAAAGCAATACCATCATTATTCGGATGAAAAAGATCATGACGCGCCCTTACATGTATGCACTCCGCCCACACACACACACACACACACACACACACACACACACACACACACACACACACATATATATATATATATATATATATATATATATATATATATATATATATATATATATATATATATATATATATATATATATATATATAGGGTGAGGTTCTTTTCAGAACCAAATAAATTGAGAGAACTGCGAGAACCAGCATTAACCAATTAGAATTTTTTGGACATTTATTTTTGTTATTTAATTCAAAAGGGTATACTAGTAAAATTACATTTTTTATTTTTTTTAAAAACGTTTTTTAGTTCCTCAATTTTAGGATTTTTTTTTTTTTTTTTTTTAAGCATGCATAGTTTTGAAATGTAATATGCATATGTGTTTTTCTTGTAAAATAATGTAATTTTACATATGTTTTCGGTGTTCAATTACTTAAATCTTTAGTGTGTTTTGGTCAAAACACAGGTGCATGAATTGACAAACATAAATATTTTTAATCTATTATATACATTTCAAAACAAAAACATTATACACAAAATCCAAAATCATGTAATATACAATTCAATTAAAAAAAATCTGAAAGTATATAATAAATGAAAGTTTAGACGTGTCTAATAATCTTTTAACAGAATTGGTGTTGCTGCGTATGCACATGTATTTTCCCTCATTAGACACTTGATTTCTTTATATGTATATGTGCACTTGTATCTTCTGCGTGCACATGTGTCTTTACTCTTTGCTTCTTTATCATAACTATCTTCTCGCTAGATATTATGTACAAAACACATGTGCACTCTTCATATTACTCATCATACTCGTACCTGTAACCACAAGCAATTAATAAACGGATTTTCTTTTAAACATGACAACTAACAAAACACATATGCACAATCATTTCCTACATCAAATGAGGCAAATGAATTTAATCGTGACTAGCGTCACATATATGCATAGTCTAGCAGAACACATATGCACATTTACTCATGAAGTCATAAGTTATTCTTGTTAAATAAACTAGCATAACATATATGAACCATTACTCACAAGATATTCATTAAAACACATATTCACAATCTTTGCTTTTATCAAATTATGAAAAAAAAAAAAAAAAAAAAAA